>JAKSZP010000509.1:0-67012 GCA_022478985.1 Massospora cicadina | reverse complement strand
CAAGTGCCTTCTACTTCATCCATTCAAACTCGCTCCTATGCCAAGGCCCTGATCTTAACTAACCATAATCTTTAGGCTTTATTGGGTGAGGCTTATGAATTATGGGATCTGATTGAACCATCTGACCTTACCCTCAAAAGGTTTTTACATATGGATTACGATGACCAAATCCCCTGATCAGGTTTATGTTCCTCAGATGGATGCCACACCGTTCTGCTTCAATCATCAGTTCACTGTTGAATGGCTGCCTCACCTGAATGTTGTCCTCTCCACAAAGATGTATCTAAGTTTGTTGCCATGCTGTTAGAGGGTTTACTTCCACTTGGTATCCCATCTACCCTTTCCACAGTGAACAAGCGTGATCTCCTGGTATCCATAAGGTTGTCCATGAAATAATTTTATATGGTGTGCATTGGTAAAGAACCCTAAAGCTAAAATCACCCATACCAAATTTGCCACCTTTGCCAAGCTCCCCCTGAAGCACATATCCAAGTGGATCTCAACCTCACAATCTACTTTTGACACCTTTGCTGTGGTGAACAGTGTCTTCCATGGTCCTTCCTTGGGTGATATTGATCACCGTATGATGGATGCCCCATACCCTTGGATTCTACCTTAGCCCACAATTTGCTTCATGATGATGGAGCTGATAAAATACCCCGATCCCCCCCTCAGCCATGGCTGACTAGAAGTTTGCCATTGTCAGCATAGTCAGTTTTGATTCAGTTTGGTTTGTTTGCCATCTTGCTTGCTTGAGCGTTACAGCCCATTGTTTTATTTTTTTTATTACTTTGGGTGATATCTAACCCTTTCATCTTACCTCAGATAAATAATACTTGATGGATGAAAATTGACTTTAAAGACTTAAAGTTATTGTAGTTTAGAGTTTTAAATTTATATAAATATAATGTATAATTTTCAAGAGCTTGGGATGAGTTATCACCCTATAATAGTTGGGAACATGATGAAGATACTATTATGGAACAGTTGGTGAATTCAACAATTAGCATCCTTTTCCATACTGTTATCAATTGCATTGGGAGGGAACCTTCTATTATTAACTTTTGTAACGTGTATAATTAAGCTAGGGTGAATCAAGCCTTTGAAAACTTTGGAAAGCTTTGGTAAAGCTCATCAGATTTTTTAATGGGTAACTTATCAGATTGAGAGGTGGGGTTGGGTGAAGGGGGAACGTTTACGTGAACTTTGGTAGATTAGTATAATAGGTCGAGGTTGTGCAGTTCAAAATGATGGTGAGGGGGTTTACCCTTTTGGAAAGTAGTAAACCTTTAAACATCCAAATTTTTTAGATATCTCGTTACCTAAGTTATGCGAGCGGGTAGGGTCTTTTATAGGTGATGATTTTATATCTGTAGACTAATTATTTAGAATTGACTGAAGTATCTTGGTATGAGTCACTTGAGATTTTAAAGTGTTAAAGGTATCGATGAAATCTATTGATCGGTAATCGAATTCAATTTGAAACCACCGTTCCTAGGGTGATATTAAGAGATTCTAAGATGCCAAATGAAGATTCAAACTGGATTTGAGCCGCAAAGTGGAATTCGAATTAAAGTGATTCGAGCTAAAATATTTCAAACTAGGGGCTGTTAAACTTACGATTCAATAGTTCCAAAATAGGGAACAAACTAGAAAGGGTAATTTGAATAAAATCTGGAAGCTTATCTGTAGAGGATAAATTTCGAAATCCTCTCGGCCTCCGTAACTTTACACCTGGGCAACTGTGATCGTATGGAATTGGACCGAGTTGTAAAGTTGATCCCGGCAAGCTTTATTTGGGGAGTTTGCCGAAAGTTTCAAGTTGGGTGTGGAGATAGAGCCATCTATAAAGTGGAGGTATGTATATAGAGATTATTTCTATCTTTAGCCTGCGCTTTTATTTGCAAATGGGGGTACTTATCTGATGCCATCTTAATTGCATGGTGCCGATAGATTACTACCCGAGTAGCTCGAGTCGAATCGAACATATACTCCCTGTACACTCGCTGTAATATGGGAGACAGGGAGTCAGTAAGCGCTTCTCAACAGAGCAGTATTCTGTAATTTGATCATGGGGTAAGTTTTAAAAAACGATGGTAAATGAAATGATAAATTGCAGTTTAAAGTTGAATTATTCCTTATAGATGAACTCATAGGTTTCAAACCAAAGGCCTATAATTTGGTTTAGAACCATTTTAAAACTTGATTTGGGTGATAATTTACCCAACTCAGGTTTCAAATTTCATCCCGACCAGGTTGACAAAGTCTCAGATGGGTGGGTAGATTCTATAATGTTTGCCGCGAAATTGATGAATAAATTGAAATAGGGGAATTGGGTATAGCTTAGTCTCTAACCATCCTTCCCACATGGATCGTGAAATTGAAGTTTAATGTTTATCAAACTTTGACAAACCATATCTTTAACCTAAAAGCGTCGTTGAAGGAGCATTGAGGGAAAAGGGCAAAAACTAATATGGCTATACGTTGACATGAAGGCCAAGCTCATCCGAGGTAGATTGGCTTTTTATGGGTGGCATGAAGGCGGGGGAATTTTAAACCTTATAAAATTTTGCCGGAATGGTGAGTTGGGAGAAGGCTATTCATATAGGGGATTCCATTGATGTGTAAGGTGCAATCGGTAGTACAAAGGGGTGGATGAGCCCTACTCGAGGCTGTCATGGGATGGTACGGTATGGGTAAATTTGGCCACGATACCAGTACGGCGCGACGGTGGGCTATCTGCTTTGGGTTGGGGCTGATCTACTTTGCGTGCGCCCTGGATGAGACGATGATGGCGACAACCATTGCCGACATTGGCAAATCTTTGGGGGGCGAGGGCTTGGTGGGGTGGACGTCGCGGATCTACATGTTGTTCAGCACCGCTTGCCAGTTGCTCTATGGGCGAGCCTCGGATGTGTTTGGACGCAGGCGGGTACTGTTGGCGGTGCTGATCCAATTTGGGTTGGGATCCTCAATGCAAGTGGCAGCGCAAAACATGTGGACGATCATTGTGGCAAGGGGGATAATGGGTATTGGTGTACCAGGGATGGTCTCCATTCCTTACATGGTGATTGCGGATCTGATGCCAATCGAGGAGCGCGGCCCATATTTTGGAGTGCTGGGGTCGGTGTACGCCCTGTCAAACGTAGCGGGAGCCATCTTGGGTGGAGCCATCGCTGCGAGCGTAAGCTGGCGATGGATGTTTAGTATCAGCCTCTTGGCCGCCTTCCTGGGGTTGGTTGTGATTGTGGCTTTAGTTCCAAAGGACTGTAATTTGACAATGAGCAGTGTCACGACCCTCGATGGGTGCGGGATGCTCTTATTGGTTTTGGGCCTCCTGATGCTGGTGCTGGGCCTCAATTGGGGCGGCCAAGTCTATCCATGGGTGTCCGCCCAAGTGTTGGCAACGTTGATGGTAGGGTTAGGGTTACTTTCCATATTTATGTGGTATGAAGCGCGTACTCTGACACCCATATTACCCTTGCGCATCTTCAACCGTAACGTGCTGCTGATAAGCTTGGTGGATTTTACGGTGGGATACAGTTTCTATGTGCTCATGTATATGTGGCCTACGTTTCAAACCGACGTCCACCACACCCTCTCAACCAGCGCCGGCCTTCACCTTGTGCCCCTACTGATGGGAGTTAGCATAGCGTCGCTTGCTTCCTCCAAACTCATGTACTTTGGATACTCAATTGTCATTCGCTCGGGGGTCGGTCTAATTCTTTTTGGCACGGGCATGCTTTTCCGCATGCGACTGGTGGCTTCGGTGGAGGAGAAATTATACACGCTCGTTGTCGGGTTTGGAGTTGGGCTTGGCATCCAAGCCCTCCTCTTGGCATTACTGGCCTCAGTTTCAACCTCCGATATACCCATCGCCTCCACCCTATCCGCCTTCGCACTCACCATAGGCGGCATCATCGGCCTCGCCATCCACGCCTCCATTAAAGACAACTTCATTAACGGCATCCTTCAAACTAACACCCACACTACAATCACCGACCAACTCTACCTCAACGCCTACAAAACCACCTTCCTCGCCATGATCCCCTTTATCACCGTCGGGCTCGTCGCCACGCTTTTTATCAGACAAGTTGGCCTCCCCAATCCATCCGAATTACCAACCCATCCGATGACCATTTCTAAATAAACTTCCATCCCCTCTCCCAACCCTTCTATAAATTCTTATCCGCCGGATCTGCTATCCTAATCAATACTGGTCTTATTATCGTTCATCAGTCAGGACTTTATAAACTTGACTCCAAGTGAATCCGGTTTTTGTAATTTCGTATTCAATAACCGCTTTGTTCTAGAAACCGACTCGTTCACCCACCACGTGGTGGCTTGAGCGCCAGTAAAGTATTTAACCTTTCTTTTGTCCTTTTTTTCTCAATCATTCTCTTTCTCTTTATCTTTTGTCCTTTTTTTCACCTTTCAAAAAGTGACCCGGTATTCTTTTTAGAAATAGGAAATTTTTAGTTCATGCCTACTGCCCTTATTAGAGCAGCGCTCGCAACTTTTACCAACTACAGTTATATATGGGAATCCCATCCAACAGAGCTTAGCTCATAGAGTCATCAGCTCATGGTAACTAGTTTTTTTATTTAAATGAACCTACTCTGCTATATAGTTAATCCAACTGGTGGGGGTATATCCAAAGACTCTAGTGGTAAAAGTGTTGGCAATGAGGCCTGAGCGCTCCTACTGACTTGGTTACCACCCTACAATAAAATAATATAATTTTGTTCAAAAGTAAATTCAAGTATTTATGACCCAACGATAGATTCTCAGCTATATTTGGGACAGGTGGCTACTTATCCATAGAGTCTGTGTTTTCTGCCAGTTGTAAATCATTGGTAAAGCTAAGGTACCAGTGGCCAAAGCCCCCAAGAAATTTCTTTCTCAGTCCAGTGCTCCAAGTACAGGGAACCTGCTCTCCTCAGTAAAGGTGGAAGCCTCAGCTACTGCAAGTATGCACTCTACCAATTCTCTCCCCAATCAGGGAAATGATTGACCCAAGCTTAGTAAAAATAGTCAGGTTTGATTAGATGGTAATAAATCAAATTAAACATTTTCAGTGAGTGCTCCCAACAGAATTCAATCCTCTCATTCAAATAATCTCTTATTGACACATAACCCTGATGAAGTTATAGTTGCTTTTGGATTTGAATTAAATTCATCAGAATACCAAAATCCATTACCAAAAAATTAAAAGTATTAGCAAATATCCCCAAATACACCACTATTACCCAGGAGCTAAGCGTCATGCCCTATAACACCCCTGTAAAATATATGCCGGTGCAGCAGGAAATGCTTACCCATAGAGGAGTCTCCACCTGGGATGTGACGCCGTGGGAAACTCTGCAGTTCCAATATGTGATGGTAACTCAATGGACTTCAAAAGTCATATCCCCTATGACATCAGCTATTTGGTGCGATAGCAAGTTCTCCGCTGGTGCAGCAAAATGGTGGATTGAAAGAAAAATCCCTAATTGAGTTGGTGATAATCTTTAAATCATTGTGCATCTGCACTGAATAAGCCCTCAAGTAGATGAAGCTACCAGTGGACCACCAAGAGGTGGAGGCAGTTGTTTGTGAGAACATAAAAAATGAAGATGCTAAGGCACAGCTAGAGGCAGGAATAGCCCTCTATGATGCAATGGCGCTCAATAAATTGGGTATCCCTACAAATATAATTCCCTTGGTAATATCTCACATCTTCTGTTAGAAGGGCTGAATGAATATATCAAAATTTTCTCTGATGCTTCCATTGCGCTCATTTGGGTATGTCACGCTCTTTTCACTGAAGTTTCCCTTGAGTGGTACAACACCACCTTTTCTCTGGATGGGGCTCTACCATGGATCATGGCCAGGTTTAAGGCTATCTAAGACTTACATTGGTCTTACACCTGGATCCCTCCCACTATGGCATCAGACTTTCACTAAGCCAATTGGATAAAAGAAAATTTAATTGAATAGGGGCCCTTCTGGGACTAGTCAACATAAGCTGAAATTAGCTTAAGCACTAGTAGTTTTACCCCCGCTGAGATGAAGTTCTGGCTCCAGGATAACATAGTAAAAACCAGGGCTGGGATTAGGAAAATTTGAGGGTTCTAAAAACATTCATGGAATTATCTCTCTTTCACTTTGATAAATAAATTGAAGTCAAATTCATATTTTTTATTAAAATACAAAAAATGACCACTTGATTGAGCCAAAACTTACTGATGTCAATGCAATTAACACCTACTGCCTGGCTTGGGCTGGTGGTGTGCCACCATCTAGTGTCTTTTGGCCACTGCCAAAGCGCTACCAGGCTAGCTCTGCTAGCCCTCCCAATGCTACTGAACTTTATGTCCTCCCTCAGGACTTGGCTCACCACCTTGCAAGTTCTCAGGCGGTGCTCCATAACCCTTTGGTGCTCCCACGGAGCAATTTGCATTTTTACCTCTGAGTCAAATATGGGAATCTTTTCCCATGTGTGAGTGCATCCATCATTGAGATGGCCACAGTGGTTTTAAAACTTGATGGCTCCATTAACTTCTGACTTTTTAAGAGGTACTTTGACCTCAGCTTCCACTTAGAAGCTGATGCAGCAGCAGCATCTAAGCTGCAAATTGTTTTTTTTTCAAAAACCAATTTTCACCATTTTCATGCTGCTCCCAGATTAAATCCACTTTGGTGGTCCAGTTTTTTGGGCTGCCCTCCCATCTCTACCCTAAATGCCTCCGCCACAAGCTCACAGAGGCTTGGCCATTTACAGCACTGACCTCATGCTGCAGTTTGTGGTTCCCAAAAGGGTGGATTGGTTGGCAGGGCCTTACGCCTTTACAACAATCCTCCCATCTCATTGTGATTCCCACCTTATGATTCCCCCTGCACCATGATCAGATCCGCCCCTGATCACCCATTCTAGGCATGCATCAAAAATGGCCATTCCATTTTCCCCTTATGCTTAAAACTCAATCATTTGAAGTGCAAGTGCCCCATGGATTCTGCCTCTGCCACTTCCACCATTCCTTCTTCTGGTGGTGGGTCAGCAGCCACATCGCCCCAATTCTTCAGATGGGGCTCGATTCTCCCACCCCCAGCCTTGGGGAAATTGGATGCAGCTCCCAAAGTGGCACCCAATCAAAATCTAAATTTTTAAAATTTAAAAACTAATTTGGCTGATTTAAATCTATTTGAGTGCCTGTCAGATTCTGGTAGTTGACTCGAAAAAAAACTTTGACAACCATCAGATTGGGCTGATTATCATTTCAACACTTGTGCTAACGCCTATTGCAATCATACAATTTGGGCCAATTATCTCAATGACAATTTGATCAAGTATTTTATCAGGCGCTTGGCCCAAATACGCTTGTACATTATGGCTGATTTCTGATGCATCAAATCTTGTCAATTGGTCCTGATTATTGGAAACACAATCAACTCAATCATATACAAAATAATTTGGGGGTGACCCGAAGTTAATATCTGAAAATCCCATGGACTTCAGATGAACTAAAAGCATAATCAATTTCCCACCATAAGTGAAATTTGTATGTCAATCCGTAATTGGCATGATAGCACTTGCATGGACCACCCAAAAGGGGTTACCTAGGCTATTGAGGAAGAGGCCTGCTGACATCCTGATTAGGGGTGCATCATTTACTTCAATTTAAGCCAAAATTTCACAGAAGGTGTGTTTCATCAGCAGTATGACAAAACTGAAATCCTGAAGATCTTAGGACAATTTTGCATGCTTTTATCGCAATTTTTGTACCTGAAATCCTCCCAATTTCAAGAGTATTTTGTCACCAATAAACCTAAGAAAAGGTTTCAGTCATAGGCTGAGCTGAGTGGCAAAATAGCTGTTGAAATTTTGTGCTGGAATGTGGCCAGGAGATGCCCTAGAGGTATAAATACTGGCGCCTGGCCTAATGACCATTATCTAATAAATAGCTTATAATAAAGATATATTTATTTCATCACTTTCCTAATTTTCTCATTGAATCCTTTCTTTGGAGAAAGTGTCGACAAACTGGAAGGATCAAATTCCCAGTTTGTAATGAAGCCTGCCTCAGAAGAAGTTCCTGAACCTGAAGTGAAAATTACGCCCAAAATCAGCCAGAAGAGTCAAGGCGAATTTAATAGGCCTAGTGAGTTGTTAAATGGTCCATATTCCATAAACTACAGGCGCTATAGAAGATCAACCATTGGAACTTCGGCCTGAATAGATGTGCAGGATATTAATTTCCAAGAAAGCGATCCTCAGATTTTGACAACTGGTGCTCACTCAAAACTGGTGACACTCTCCAATATGGATTCTAGTAACCAATTCCTGGCAGATTCGGCCAGATGAAACAGCGACATCAAGATGGAAACTAAAGTCAAGGCCATCTCAGATTATTTTCCCAGTCAACAAGGCTCCGCAACTGGTACCTCCTACACCCATAATCTTGTCAACGTGGGGGAGCTCATGCAGCAAAACCAGTCGTCCCAAATAGGGATGAGGATGATGCCTTGAACAACAAGGAATTTTCAAAAATTTGGATGGTTGTGTCGAGATTGCAGGCCAGAAACACTGAAATTACTCAGGAAATCTGGGAACTCAGAATGCAATTATCAACTGCAAATTCCCAAGTAGATAGTATGGGCAAAGACATTAAGAGCATAGCGTCTAATCAAGCCTTATTTGAAGAAAAGCCTGACAACCTCATAAAACAAAGCAGCCGATGCTCACCCAGCTTTGACAAAAGAAAAGTAGGAAAAAGCTCTGTCCATTTGGCCAAAAAACAGTTTGGAAAAACTAAGGGCCAAATTCAGGCATCAGAATCCAGTAGTTCAGAGCAATATTATGAAACTGAATCATCAGAAATTGACACCGATGCAGAAACTGATATCTCAAACATCTGTTCTATGCCTAGAGTACTGGCAGCAATCCCAACTCCAGACACCTCCCAATGGGAAAGAGGGCCAATTATGAGTGATGATACACCAAGACGCTCAAGAAGAAGTACAACCCCTGTGGCTGAAACAGGGCGAGATGACTTCAAACCATTGAATTTACCAAAGTTTGATAAGGATGGAAACGTTCACTCTTTCCTCAAGTTATTTGAAAAAGCAATGAGAGGAGCATCAGACCATGCTAAAGGATCAGCACTGATTAACTCACTTGATGCCCATAGCTGTGACCTCATTATGCCCTATTTGGGTGACGATTGGTCCTATATGGATGCCAAAATTGCAATAACCAAACAGTTTGGAGGGCCTGAGAAACTAGAAACCCAAAAAAGAGAGCTTCTTAATATCGAATTCAAACAGAATGAGACTATTAAGGACTTTGCAGATAGATTCTTCCATGAGGCACAAGTTCTGCGTGGGTGCAATGCAATAGATAAGTTTGACGCCAAGATTGCATTGGAGCACGCGATTATGCCCTTCTGTGAACTGCACAATGTCATGTTGCCTGCATTCAATGGAAGCTTGGAAATCCAAGAGCTCACCAATTACTTGAGAAGCTGTTCCCATAATTTCAACACACCTAATCGGGCCAAAGATCAGCAAAAATCTCAATTTTTGGGCCCAAAAAACAACATGATGTCTGACAAGGGGAAAAATTTCCAAAATATGAACCAAAAATTTGAGCAAAAACAGCAAACAGGGCCGATTACATGCTACAAATGTGGTCAAATAGGGCACTTTGGTAACCAATGCTACAGACGGTCCAACAAAAAGCCTGGGGTCAACTTTGCTCTAGAAATTAACAGTGACAGTGAGGCGGGAAAAGAGCAGGTGGAGTAGAGGCGGAATGCTCTAACTCCACCGATTTTCAAACCATTCCACCTGACCCTGATGAGCTCTTTAGGGCCAAAGATGTTGCTGAAAATAACCTCAACCATATTGGGGCTAATAATGTCATGATGGTCACTACTTGAGCCACCACAAAAGCAACTAAACCCTTGAAAATAACCAAAGAAGCCCGAGCAGAGGTATCAAAACCTTACACAAAGCAAATTATTGATCAGGGTTTGGATCTACAACCCAGATGTTCAACCAATTTACCTAAGCTTAACAACGTTCAAGTAGCTATTCCCATGAAGACCTTAGCAGATAACTTCCCAGATATTTGCTCAAGCCTGAAAGCACACCTGGAATCAGGCAACAGCCACAGCATTCACACAATAAATACCTCTGAAAACTACTCTGAATGTACTTATGTGGACATAGCAGTGAACAAGGTGCAAGTTTGGGCCATTGTTGATAGTGGCGCTCCTATCAATATAGTCAGTACAAAATTGGTTAAAAAACTGAAAATTGCGCCCAATGTTGCCCACTGCCAGGAATATGGAACCGCTGGAGCGCATACAACCAAATCGCTGGGCGCCTACAGTACCCTACCACTCAGATTTGGATCCATTGTAGTAACAGCACCTGCCATAGTGTTGCCAAATACAAACTATGATATCCTAATTGGGACTGATTTCCTAAGAAGATATGGAGTTGTTACCAATCATAAGGACGATACTCTCACCATTCTGGGCCAGGCTATTCCACTTTACTACAACCGTGATAAGGCAGTTGAAAAAAAGAAACCCAGCCTATTCATAAATCTGGCCTACAAAGATGGAGTCATCCCAATTGAGTATTCCAAAGCTCAGTCAAAGATAAAACCACTTCCCACTCAGATTGATGAGTCAAATGGCAATCCACTTTGATCAAATCAGACCATCACTATACCATCTAGAGAACAAGTAATTATCCTGACAGGACTAATGATTAATATCCTGGAAGGCCTTTATAATGAAATATATCAACCATGGTCTAAATCTTGATTCAAACCAAACATTGCCCCTGGTATTATCATTCCAGGCCATGGAGAGATACATATCTTATGTGCAAACCTGCAAAATCAGCCAATTCCATTAGGCGACATCAAACAATCACTTTTCTGCATCTTTTCCATACCACGGAAATTCACTCATTCCATGAGTTTGGAACTTTTGTCAAATTAGGGCTCCCCAATAAGGACCAACTCAGCATAAATAATGTTGTCCCTATGGCTGATTTAAGCAACCTGACCAACTCCAAGAAAAGCCAAGCTCAGGAGTTATTCTCTAAATATCAGGAAATATTTGCACAAGATAATTTTGACTTGGGTTGTGCTAATGGTGTCACCCACAAAATCAATACTGGAGATCATAAACCTATTTGATTACGCCCAATTAGATGCTCAAAATTATCAGAAGAGCAGTATTCAAGGAAATTAAGGAACTCCTTGATTGTGGCATGCTAGTCCCTTCAAAAAGTCCATGGGCCGCACCAATTTTAATAGTAAAGAAGAAGGATGGAAGCAACTGAGTAGTCATCAACTATCGGAAGTTAAACAACATCACAAAGAAGGAATTGTACCCACTGCCACGTATCAACAATGCCTTATATAGGCTAGGGGGTGCGAAGTTCTTCTTAGCAATGGATCTTATCAGCGGATATTGGCAAATAGATCTTCCCAAAGAGGAGCACGAGAAGTGTGCAATCATAACACAAGAGGGCCTATTCCAGCTGACGAGAATGCCTCAAGGGCTCTGCAACGCCCCAGCCACATTCCAAAGGGCAATGGACACAATCCTGGGAGATTTAAAATTGTCATGTGTACTAGTGTACCTTGACAATATCAACGTTTTCAGCTGCACTTTTGATGACCACCTGGAACACTTAGAGGAGGTTTTCAAAAGGCTAGCTGCTGAAAACTTAAAAATCAAGCCCAGAAAATGTCAGTTTTTTAAAGACCAACTGGAATACCTCAGATTTGTGATTGATAAAGTGGGTCTTCAGCCCCAACACTCTAAGCTGGATGCCATCTCCAAAATGAAATGGCCCAAATCCAAGCGCAATATTCAAGTATTCCTAGGCATGATTGGATACTATCACTGATTTATTGCTGACTTTGCACAACTTGGAGAGCCACTTTTCTATCTGCTTAAATATAAGGTCCCATTCAACTGGACTCCAGCTTGCCAGGATGCATTTGACCAACTCTTATCAGCTCTATTAAGCGCGCCTGTTCTTTGATATCTTGACTTGATTGCGAATTTATTGTCCAAACTGATGCATCCTGAACAGCAGTGGGTGCCGTGTTATCCCAAGTTGGAGAAGATAGTGAAGAACATCCAGTTGCCTTCACTAGTTGGACCTTAAACATTCACAAAAGGAACTACACGGTGATGGAATGAGAATGCTTAGCTGTCATATATGCTTGCAAGCAATTCTGGGTCTACCTTCATGGTACTCATTTCAAAGTTGTTACCAATCATGCTTTCCTAAGATGGTTGAAAAACTTAAGAGAACCTGAGGGCTGATTAGCACGCTGGGCATTAAAGCTTAAAGCCTATGACTACACTATCAAGCATCAAGCGGGCACAAAACACCAAAATGCTGACTGTCTATCCTGACTACCCATTATTGCAACACTTAGTCAGGCTGCTGATGAGTTGTTTATGAAAATGATCAGCAGAGAGTATCAGGATGAGCCCGAATCTATCCAAAAAATACTATTGGATCTACTAAAAATAACCATCAAAAACGGGATGTTTTATAAGATTGTCAAGGATAAAAAGTTTTTTCCAAGACCATCAGCCTAACACTTAATTATGGCAGCGCATAAGGCCATAGGGCATGGTGGATTCAAGAAGATGAAAGAGCATCTGAAGCAATTCTACTACTGGGAGTCAATGCATTTTGACATCCAAGAAACGCTAGAATGCTGTGCAGAGTGCCAAGGCGAAAAACCATTCCAAAAAAGCACTTCTTACCAGCTTGTTTGGCCCAACTTTGCCTGGCACACTGTATCTATTGACGTTGTTAGCCCACTTCCAACCAGCAATACAAAGGTCAAGTACATAATTGTAGCCATCGACTACTTGACCAAATGGGCCAAGGCCAAGGCTATTTGGCAAGCTGGAGTGGCAACCACCGCCAAGTTTGTACTTGAAAACATCATCCACAAACATGGATGTTCTCAGATTATTCTGACTCATAATGGAACCAACATTACCGCCAATGTCCTTGCCAAGCTCAACCAACTAATGGGAGTACATGGTATGCTTTCTGCTCCCTATCACCCCAAAACTAATGGGACTGTTGAGCGCACAAACGGGACGTTGGTAAACATTATCCGGAAATTAACCTCAGCCAAACATCTGAATGGAGTACATATCTAAGTTCAGCAGTCTTTGCCTACAATATCTCCTACCATTCGTCAACCAGGATGTCCCCAATTCAAGTATTATATGGTAGACACCTGGTCCTACCAACACTGCTATATTTGGTCCTAGAGGATCCTGGTGAAAACACTTACCCTCAGTACATTGAGAAGCTTGTGGATGCATTAATTAAACTACAAGAACAAGCCTTCAACAACAGTTTTTCCAAGAAAAAAGCTCACATCAAAATGACTTAGAGAATCGCTACCCACTGGCCAAATTTGAAGTTAACAATAAAGTTCTATTTTGCAACACCCACGGATCAGGCCAAATGCAAAAAGTTAGATCGCATCTGGGCCAGGCCATTTAAAGTGATTGAGAAAATGTCTAAGTTCATATAACCATCAAGGATATTAGGAATGGCCATATATACAACTGAGTTTATGCAAAGTTCCTAAGAAGGTTTAATAAGCGGGCCAATTAAGAAAGAAAAAAGTGGAAAAATATAAAAACATTAAAATACAAAAAACCCAAAAAACCCAAAAAAAAAACAAAAAAAACAAAAAATACTTATAGTTTTATACTAATTAATATTTTAGTTCACACTTGAGGTTGGGGAGGGGATCCAACTTCAGACTTGACAGGCATTCAGTCCATCATTCTTCAGACCCATTTGCCGGTCCAGCTGAAGTTACCAAATAGAAAAACCAACTCTATTCTTTTCAGGCATTTGAACTGATAAGAAAAGACCAACATAGGATAATCAGGAACCTTAAGGCTTATGTTTGAGTCAAGAGGGGGGAAATGTCAGATTCTGGTGGTTGACTAAAAAATAAACCTTTGACAACCATCAGATTGGGCCAATTATCCTTTCAACACTTGAGCTAATGCCTATTGCAATTATATAACTCAGGTTAATTATCTCAACGACAATTCAATTGAGTATTTTATTAGGCGCTCAGCCCAAATACACTCGCATATTATGGCCAATTCTGATGCATCAAATCTTGGCAATTGGTCCCAATTATTGAAACACAATACATTCAATTGTATACAAACTAATTTGAGAACAACCGAAAGTTAACGTCTGAAAATCCTGTGGACTTCAGATGAATGAAAAATGCAATCAATTTCCCATATGAGGGCGAAATTTGTATGTTGATATGCGTAATCAGCATGATAGCATTTACGTGGACTGTCCAAAAGGGGTTACTTAGTGCTATCAAGGAAGAGGCCTGCTGACGTCCTGATTAGGGGTGTGTCATTTTCTTTAATTGAGGCCAAAATTTCACAGAAGGTGTCTTTTGTCAGTAGTATGACGAAACTGAAATGCTGAAGATCTTAGGACAACTTTGCATGCTTTTATCGCAATTTTTGTACCTGAAATCCTCCTG
The DNA here is from genome assembly GCA_022478985.1 of Massospora cicadina. Taxonomy (NCBI): domain Eukaryota; kingdom Fungi; phylum Entomophthoromycota; class Entomophthoromycetes; order Entomophthorales; family Entomophthoraceae; genus Massospora; species Massospora cicadina. Next base: position 52,434 of record JAKSZP010000509.1, on the reverse strand, counting down.
ATTTTAAGAGTATTTTTCCACCAATGAACCTAAGATAAGGTTTCAGTCATAGGCTGAGCTGAGTGGCAAAATATCTGTTGAAATTTAGTGCTGGAATGTGGCCAGGAGATACCCTAGAGGTATAAATACTGGCGCCTGGCCTAATGACCATTATCAAATATATAGCTTATAATAAAGATATATTTATTTCATCACTTTCCTAATTTTCTCATTGAATCCTTTCTTTGGAGAAAGTTTCAACATACTGGAAGGATCGAATTCCCAGTTTGTAATGAAGCCTGCCTCAGAAGAAGTTCCCAAACCCAAAGTGAAAATTACACCAAAATCAGCCAGAAGAGTTGAGGAGAATTTAATAGGCCTAGTGAGCTGTTAAATGGTCCAAATTCCATAAACTACAGGCGCTATAGAGGATCAACCATCAGAACTTTGTCCCAAATAGACATGCAGGATATTAATTTCCAAGCAAGCAATCCTCAGATTTTGACACCCCATTTGGGTTTTGGACGCAGTTTTGTGTAATTAAGAACATGACCCACCCAGTAGTGTTTGGGATGCGCTGGTGGCATCAGTTCAGACCCCAGATAGATGTACCTGCCAGTACCATTACCCTGTACCCAAGGAGTGGTCCACCAAAGAAGTGGAGACTATTAGTGGGAAACCAGAAGTTAGTTGAGCCTTGAACCCTGGGAGCCATGCAGGAAGAGGTCTTACCTGCAGAATATTAAGATTTGAAGGGGTCTTTGGTCCATAGAAGGATTCGCCATTTTCCCCCACTGGTCCATTCATGTTCTATTTCTGGTTTAAGGAAGAGTACAAACTTCCTCGTGGCTGTACAGTCTATCCATTGAATGAATGAGCCAAGGTCACACTGGAGGACAACATGAGTTTGATGTTGAGTAAAAGGTTATACGAGCCATCAAAATTGTCTGTGGTATCCCCGGTGTTGCTAGTGCCCAAGGCAAGCAGAGAGTTACAGCAATGCGTGGATTACCAGAGGTTAAATGAGGTCATGGAACTGGATCCTTACCCAATGCCGCTAATGGAGGATATCTTGCTGATGCTCACAGGATGCAACATTTTCACCAAGCTCAATTTGGCAGATGCATTCTTCCAGGTACCTGTGAGGCCAGAGCATCAAAGATACACGGCATTCAAGTGCCACCTTGATGTTCCAATACCGAGTTATGCCATTTGGGCTGCGCAATGCCCCAGCAGTATTTCAATGAATGATTGACTGAGTACTCTATTGGTTGATCAGCTGGTGTTGTATCGCTTATATGGATGGCATCCTGGTGTTCTCACATTCCAAAAAGCTTTATGTACAGGATGTGCAGGAGGTCCTGAAGGCATTGGCTGAGGCAGGATTATGGCTGAAGCCTTCAAAGTGTGAGTTTAACTAGGAGTCAGTCAGGTTACTAGAAAATGTGATATTCAGAAAAGGCCTGGGGGTATGCCCTGATAAGATCCAGGTGGTGCATGCATGGAATGCTCCAACTGATCAGACAGGGGTGAGAAGTTTTCTGGGGATGGAAACTTTCCTCAGGAGGATCATCAAGAATCTATTGGAGTTAGCCTTGCCACTTATGCGGCTGACACAGAAGATAACATTTGTATGGGGGGAAGAAGAGGAGCGGTCATTCAACTTGCTGAAAGAGAAGCTCATTTTGGTGCCAGTCCTTGCCCATCCAGATCTGGGAAAACCTTACGTGGTGGAAACAGACGCCTCAAAGTTTGCATTGGGAGTGGTACTCCTACAGAAGGGGGAAGACAGGTTGGAGCACCCAGTGTGTTATTTCATTCAGAAAATGATCCCTGCAGAAATGAATTACCCAATATATAACAAAGAGCTACTGGCAGTTGCGGTGCTGCAGGAGTGGAAGCACCACTTGTTGTACGCCTGTCACCCCTTCATAATATGCACAGACCATCAGGCACTTGAATATTACCAAGAGCCCAGGAAAATGAATCAGCGCCAAGTCTGTTGGCACGTGGAGCTGACTCATTATGATTTCTGTGTGGAATACCATCCAGGAGCTGTTAACACCATAGCAGATTGGTTGAGCCAGGATGCAGGGCTTGCATATGAGAAGGCTGAGTTGGAGAAGTACAACACAGCAACCATGCTCTGGGAAGACCAATTTGCCATGATGGTGAGTGAGGAGGATGAACTGGAGAGGGAGAACTGAAGAAAGCAAAGGAGGTCTTCATTCAGGCAATGGCTATGGGTGGAAACAGCAGAGGGCCAGCAGCACAGCCTGCATCATACATACGGAAGAAAAAATGGAATAATATGCTACAACTCGCGGATATGGGTTCTGGACCTATCACTGCAGTGGGAAGTGCTGCAGGCATTGCATGATCACCTGCTGGTGGGACATCCAGGGGTTGCGAAGATGATCAACTTGGTGTGATGGAAGTATTCCTGGGCTAGACTACAAAAAATATAAAAAATATGTGGTGGAGTGCTTGGTTTGAGTGCATTCAGTCCTTGCAAAAGCAGCCTGTGGGTAAGTTAGTCCCACTTTAGATTCCAAATCAGCTGTGGGGGTCAGTCAGTGTGGATTTCATTACAGGGTTACCCAAGATCCAGGGGAAGGATGTGATAATGGTTGTCATAAATAGGTTAACAAAATATGCCGGGTTTTTCCTATGTACCTAAAAATTCTCATCCAAGGACACCGCAAGTGTTTTTATTGATGAGATATTCGCCCATCATGGCCTACTAACAGAGATCATTTCAGATTGTGATCCCCAATTTGTATTAAAATTCTGGTCTAGCCTACTCAGTAATTTAAAAGTTTTCCAGTGTAGGGCCTCGGCATACCATCCCCAGTCTGATGAGCAAACAGAGGGTAAATCAAATACTGGAGCAATACTCCAATGACATGTCTCAGAGTGACAGGATGACTGAGTTACATGGATTAGACTCGCTCAGTTTGCTTATAATAACCACCACCAATTGTCAACTGTAATGTCACCATTCTTTGCTAATCATAAATCTAATCCAGCGTTGTATGGGTGATCAAACTGTGAAGTATGCCAGGGGGCGGACAAATTATTCTGGAAAATAGACAAGATCAGAAGGAAATTGTGAACCAACATGAAGCATGTCATAGTGCGGAAAAAATGATATACAGATCAATGAAGAGCGCCAGACCTGTCGTTTGCTCCAGGTGATTGGGTATTGGTGGCGGTAAAGAATTATGTGGTATCAGTGAAGAGCTGGAAACTCAGAACAAAGTTTTTAGGACCATATAGGGTGATCTGGGTTGTTAACAAGGTGGCATTTGAATTGGACCTCCTGGAAGGGTAAAAAGCCCATCCAGTTATCCATGGGTCACAGCTTTGAGGATTCCAGGGGCAAGGACCAGAGCGGCCTGGGCCACTGAACCCATGAGAGGAGAACAACCAGGAATATGAGGTTGAGAAGATCCTGAAGGAGCATTGGGTCAGGAGTCGCCAGCATTTATGGTAAAATGGAAGGGATACCTGGTAGAGGAAGCGACCTGGAAAACACCTGAGGACTGTGCACGCTGCCCTGAGAAGATCCAGGAGTTTTTGGATTCACAAGGGGGTGATGTGATGGATCAGGGCCAGCTGGATCTGCACATTGACCTTGTAGATATTGGTTCAAATTTTTGCATGAATTTGGAGGTCAGATTTTGGAAGTTAGACCAATCACAAGAAACAATCATAACGGAAGTTGTAGGTAAGAATTTGGGGATTCACAAATGAGGATTGATCCAGCATATTGAACAACCAGTATCTCAAATCCTCCAAGTTTTCATTATGTGGGACTCAAATTTGCCATGTGCAAGACTGTGGTTATTGCTCAAAAGCTTAATTTAAATTTAATATATTAAACTCAAAAAAAATGCTAAAAAAATGAGAAAATGGCAACTGCAAATACAGTTTCATATTCTCAATCAGAAAAACAATAAAAATAAGTTTGCTTGCTTTATAAAAATAAGTTTATTTTATATAACGAAATTTGATCAAGAATAACCTGAACCATGAGTTCCACAAGTGAGCTAGGCCAGGCTTTGGCCTTGTTCGCGGCACTATCTTGGGGACAGGCCTTACTTCTCACTTGCAGCATTGCCAGGACTCTAGTCTGCAAATACGTAGGAAATTCAGGTAATGGCGCGCAGGTGAGAGGGTGGTTCTCTGCGGGACTATCAGTCATGTAGTTGGTTGCATGGCTGGTACTGCCCAACTTGTTTGTCACATATTGGAAAGAACCTGTGTGTTACACTGTACTAAGGAACTATCCATCTATTGGTTAGCACTCATGTGATGTATTTAAGCCATCTTTATTCTAATATATTGCTTGGAAGATGTTAATGGATGTTTTTAATACATATATATTTTGTACAGTATGGAGTATAAAATTAGAATGTCTGTGATACGTATCTTTCTGGATGATATATTTATGTTGTTTTAAGATAAGAAATACAGTGCACCTATCTATTTAATAAACAGCTTCTGCCTTAGTATATAACAGAAAAGCTTTATAAGTAATCACAAGCTCAGATTATATGTTAATAATGAGGTAATGCTATTGCATCATTATACACTTTGACTCAGGTCATGTATAATCTCTTAGCATTAGCAACCCTGCAACAGCCCAACTAATTTTTTACCATGCATATAAAAACATAGAAAAATCAAGGCCATGACATAGTCAGTATGCTTGGATTCTGTCACTAACTCTTCCATGACTAAGCAGAAAGCCAAATTAGATGGTCAAAAAAAGTTGAAAGATAATCATAGTTATAATATCTATTGGTACTACAATATAAAAAGAAAGCTGAAACACATTATTTAAAGCTGAAAAATTTATAGAAGGAATACTTCTTATCAGATGAATAAGTCTGGAGCTACCTTGGTATGCTATTGCGTTGATGAATTATATAGCATACAGTGTTTTGGTATATTATAATGTAGTGAATTTTAATAATATTTGTCCCAATTTAAAGCATTATATTCAAACTAAAACAACATTGATGATTTGTCTATACTAATATTTAAATTTCATCATGAGTATGCAACCTGGAACTTTAGACTCAAGGAAAGAGGTTAGTGATGATATGGAATGAGTAAAAATTAGTATAAATTATCGAATCTTGTTAGCAATTTTTGAACAATCTTAGCTGGCAGCCTCATTATTGGTTGTTCTTTGGGTTAATGGGATGCCAAGAAATCCATTAAAAAATTTTGCATACCTAAACAACACAAATACTTGTGTATCTTCCCATAAGGATTCACATGTGCTTTTTTGATCATTTTTTCTTACTCAAATTCCATCAATGCCAATATTTTGGAATATATAAAAATTTTATCTGTTCCCTGTGCAAAAATATTGCTGCAAAGTGGTTATTTATATACCTGATTGCAATATATAGACTAAGATGTATTATTTAACTATTTGTTTTCTCATTTTTTAAGCATCTACAACGTTCCTAGAGAAATTCCTCTTATTTGGAATTGTAACCTTTGGTGAACAATCTGTGGGAGCATTGTGTCAAGAGAGTGCCTGTAACTTTCCCATCTACAGAGAGGTGCTATAAATGAAAAACCACACAACCAGGGAACAAATAACTAACAGAAAAGTTAAAAGAGCACCGCAAAGGATGCCAGTACCAATATGACCCATGGAGAGGGTATACAAAATATACATAACCAGATACACTAAGTTAACTTTTGGCGGTATTGGTTAAATCCGCTAATCTTGTTACACAGATGTGACACCACTGAGCAACGGACAGATTATATAAAGTATGCTGATCCTGGGTAAATGATAATTATATATAAATATGAAGCTATTGCTCTAACAGACATTACTTTATTATATATATAACTGCCAACTACTTCTGCTGACTTTCCCCTTCATTATCTTTTCAAAGACCTCCCCCTCTCCATTCTATCATTCAGTTCTTAATCTGCAATCTTCTTGGTCAATTTTGACCCGTCAGCTTAGTAACTCTCTATTCCCTACAATTTTAATAGCTTCATCCCATCATTGAGGCTTTTGCGGAATTCTCTTGATTCATCAAACTATTATCACTTTGATTGATTCACTTCACATTGACATAATATACCGCCCAAATCTTGAGGCACACCTTAACTCATAAACTACTTCCGCCAGATATATGGCTTATCGTCCAGTCATACCAAATTCTCAACATACTAAAACGGCAAAATCTTGGTTAGACAATAAGGAAGAGTCAATTATCAAGTGCAGCTCAGAGATGGAAACTTCAGAGCTTCAATCCAGTGAGGTGCAGGTTCCATTAGCAGCTAAATAGGATTTGTACATCATTTAGAAAGTATAAAGTGACCTATATTGTTAGAGACCTTTTCAAGAAGGTCAGCAAAAAGATCAAACCAAGACTTCATCTTGTAAGGTTCAAATACAGTTTTATTGAACAAAGCTGGCCAACAAAGAGGTTGGTTTCAATAAAGAAAAACTATAAAATAAAAGGGGAGGGGGCAATGGCCAACTTTCTGTGGTGATGAGCTGAAACAATTCAATAATATCAACTTCCCATCTGCAATAACACCGTAGCTCAAGTTGGCCTGAACTTGAGTGATTGATAGAAGTTGTTTAATACCCAATTAAATAATATGCTAAATTATATGGGACTTGAAGTCCCATTTCCTGTTAAAATGCACCACCACATTCTTATTGATTGAACAACCTGAATAACTTATAGCCACTGATGAAACACTGGCTGCCCCATCACGCGTGACCTTAGAACCAACCTGGACTACTTAGCCCTCATCCAATGTTGTATTATGATATACTCTAAGTCAGGAAGAGTGTCCAACTTGAACCATTTTGCTTTGTTAAGCTCCTCCTTATCCCTAAAATTAGTACCCACAATCATGTCATGGGAAATGACACTGTACAGCTCACTAGCAACTAATTTTATTGGCTAATTGCCATTGCAATGCAAAGAGTTTTACGTATAAGTACCTTAGGTTTATTAATGAATATTTTAATTTTAAATTTTATTTGAGGTGGGCCAACCTGGAGACAATACCTCACCATTTAAGTGGAAATCAAATTAATGGGCAAGGAGGGCAAAACCCAGAGAAACTCCATATGCAGCGTTTTGATAGGTCAGGAACTCCATGGACTACCTTGCTATTTGCTATCTCAGTTTGGGGCATTGGTGCACAACACAAACTCAATCATAGTCTTCCCCTACCCAAAGTTCATATGCTAGAATTGAATTTGGGAGGCAGTGGTCATTTAGTGATGTATATTTATTTTCATGGTTTTAGGTGTTGTAATATCAAATATCACTGCTTGGTGAATTTTGGGAAAGCCATAATTTATGTGTGGCACTGTACAATGTAAAGATATAATTAAGATTATAGAATGTTTTCCTTATAAAGCAATACTTTGTATTTATATAGATAATTGGGTAAAGTTAATGTATAATTTTTCCAGATACCAGAACGCTGAGTTAATTTTGGGTGTATATCCCTTTTCTTGCCAAGCCTCTACATTACGCTGATATCTTGCTTTTAATGCAGTGAAGTACCTTTTAATATCAAATCTTTTTAAATATATATTTATGGTTGATGTAATGGCCAAAGCCCACTACACTGAAAAATCTGCTAGGGATTAGTGGATCCATCAAAATAAAAAAATCTGAGGCGGACCAAGTTGTTTTATTAAAACTAAAAACAGGCCATGAAAAGTTAAAAATCCTGATAGATTTAAATTGGGGTTCTCTTAGAATTGGGGAGGCTTTTATACTAAGGATCAGAAATAGGATGCTTAGGGGAGGAAACATTCCAAGTGTTGGCGGAAATTCTGGATGCTCTATCAGATTGACAAAACTAATTGAATTGATATACAGTTAGGCATAACTGTAAGGTCTGGCATTATGCAATGACAGGAGTTCCACTGAGCGCCATAGAGGTAGGTACTTGGGTTGATCCATGTTTAAAACGTTAATGTCATGATTCAATAAACCATATAGTGACATTATCCCCTTCACTTGATGGAGGCATTAGTGGGAGGCAGAGGAGGCAAGGGGATGAGGAACGTCTAGCATGGTGGGCTGGCGCACAGGGTCACTCATAGGCACTCAGGTCCTGGGAGCCCATGGAGCAATGGAGCACAAAACTGTTCAATTTACATGATAAAGTTGAAGTAATTTCTTAAGCTGACAGGCTACACCATGGCAGACTTGTGGGAGGCATAAAAGTAGGGCATGCGTTGCAGGGCACTGGAGGGGGACGGCGCTTTGGGTAAATGTGGACTAACTGAGGGTAGGACAGGAGGTGGGAGCATGACAGACACCCTGGCGGCATGTGGTTTTTGGAAGTTGTTCTGAGAGTACAACAAAACAAAAGATTTTGGTTCAATCTAACAGTACAAAACCACTACATTTCCAAACATGGAAAGGGACATAGCAGAACTGAAAAGCAAATCTTGAGGTTCAAGCAAAATCAGGTTTGTTTTAAGATAAAAACTTGCCACAAAATATGGCCCAAAAAACTTGTTATAAACTAAAATGAGGTTCTATTGGTTTTTAAAATATTAAATTAGCATCAGGGGAATATTTATGCAGATATGGAGCACTGGGAAGGTCATTAAAGCTCACTTGAAACCATCATATTGCTTTTCTCTATCTGATAAGCTTTCAATTTTGCAATTAAGATGTATGACATTGAAAAATTGAAGTGTGGCTTCACCAAGATGCTATCAGGTAAGTGTTCTTACAAATCACAAGATTGCAAATGTCAAAATATTGAAAAAGCCATATTGTGACAGTTGTTACTCAAATTTAGGTTCTTCTACATGTGTAGCCGTGGCAGTCAACCACTATAGGACAAGAGGAAGTGCTATTTTAGGTTATTAGATTTGTTCTCCTTTAATTGTTATATTTAATATGTCATTGTCCTTTATGAGCTTTTCTGGAAGTTCTACCTATGTTTAATGGATAAAGAAGAGTTTTATGATTAACTCATAATAGAAATTCTTTAATTACATGGTACTTACTTTTAATTTTTAAGTTTTTTTAATTTTATTTTTCTATTCAGGAGTATGCAATTGGAGACAACACACTCAAGGGATGGGATAGGCGAGTAAATGTGAATATTTTAAAGGGGGTGTAAATATAGTGGTTTGGTGCTATTTTCACAACCTTAACATCGCGCCTTGCTGTAAGTCGCTGTTGGGGAGACCTCAGTTGCCTCAGGTAAATGGGCTTTCCATAAACATGTTTGTTGCACTATGGAAATTTCAAACATGTGTGAGATGGCCCAAGATGCTACTTGCGCATGCTTTTTTGGTGGAATGGCATCCCCAAACAGCCAGTAACCAAAGAATTTGTTCAGAATAAAGAAGAAGTTATTGATGGCCCTATCTGGGTCAGACCCTTGTGGGCTTGCAGTGGAGGCAACCTATTTACTATGAATTGCCCATAATGCTAAAACGAAAATTACCTTATTGTGATTAAGGTCTGGATGCCTTGACCTAGCCTGAAAGAGCCTGTCCTTGGCTATGTGGTTGGGATTTGTGGATTGTAGCTGTGCTAAGTGCACCGCTTCTTCCCAGACTCTTACCGCTGTTTTACATAAAACATACCTGTGGAGCAGCGAATCTTCTTCGCTGCACACTGTGCACTGCCTGTGCATGGCATTTGAGTGGTCCTTTGTCCAAAAAAGTCATTTAGCAACTCTCCAATGCAGAGTTGTAATTTTGGGGTGGAGTAGAGGCTCACTCGATATTTTCCAAGTAGTATTACAGAGTTTGGGAGAGTGACTTATACCCCAGAAATTCAGCGCTGGGATTGGCTGAATGCTTGGGCCCTCATAATTCACATGGGCTGGTGGCGCTGGGTGCTTATTGAATTTTAGAATTTTCTGTTTTTGCTCATGGTGCATTTTATGAAGTTCAAGTTCAATTTTTGGTTCTATTTTTAATATTTTAAATTATCAGAGCATCTCCTTGGCCTCAGATGTCGCGTCCCATGGCCCTACTAACCCTGGGCGTGAACCTAGGTAATGAAATAGGGTGGTTGGGGATCTTGGGTTCCTAAGAGCTAGGTTTCTGGCTATTTGGGTTCTTGCTGCTGATGCCCATGGAGGCGGACTCCCTTCTTGTGAGGTCGCAGCACTGATCCATTTTATGAATATGTTCACAGCGTTGCATTCAGGGTCTATTAGCACCATCCCGCCTTCAGAAGTTTTCCCCCTTAGTGTGGTGATCCTGGCTGGGGGGAGCATGAGCCCCAGAACCAAGGTTGTAGAATTGATGTAAGTTTTTCAAAAAAATGTTAAAGGTGATAGCATGTGCAGGGTACCAAATTTATTAAAAAGAGCATAGTGTTGGCAAGGTGACATTTTCCAGCCAGAGATATCTTCCTGGACTTCCACCTTGCCACTTTCATTTGGATATCCTGAAGTAGCTTCTCTTCCACCTCTTGAGTAGCTATACCTGCACTTGTGATGGGGATCCCTAGGTGTTTGATGGGTTCCTTTGGGCAAGGCATCTGAAAGGGTGGTTGGATAAAGCTGGATTTTTTACACTTCTTCACTTTGATTGTGTTCGTGACTTTTCTTTTTGTCCTCTTGTTTTTAGGGCCTGAGCGCTTAGCATCTGATAGCACCAAGGCTTGGAATTTGGTTTTGTTAAGTTTGGCTTGGGAGGCTTTTTCATATAGGCTGATTATCTCCTCTACCTTTTTGGAATCTGCCTTGGAGGAGACCCTTGCCACACAGTCATCTGCAAAGGCTAAAACCTCAAGTGGTTTTTGCACCTTGCACTTAATGCCAGCTAACTTTTTCTTCATCACCCGTAGGAGGAGGTCAAATGTGAGGTTGTATAAGATAGGGCTAAGTGATTCCCCTTGACGGAGGCCTCTTTCTGGTGTGACAGGAGGTGAAATAAATGCAGACCCTAAAACTGAGAAGATGGATGAAAGCTGATGGTTCGCTATCCATGAGATAAAGGGTTTGGGAAAGCCCTGTTTGTGAAGTATTGCCGCCAAGTATTCTCAGTCAACTCTGTCATATGCCTTAGCTTGGTATAGAAAGCAGAGTGTGCCCTTAAATGCTCCTCCAAATGTGTTTGTTACTTATGGATGTTGTCCCAAATGCTCTTCCCTGAGGTGAAACCATGCTGTTGTGGGGCAATGCACTCCTTGACTTTTTCTGAGAGACGCTTAGCCATTGTCTTTCTCATTATCTTCATATCCGCATTGATTAGAATTATTGAGCGCCAGTTGTTCAGGTCAGTGCGGTCCCCTTTTTTGTGTAGAACTATGGTATAGGATTCTGCGCCTCCTGGGATCACCCTCCCCTCTTGCAGACTTGAGTTAAAGAGAGATAGCATGGGCTTCTTTATTAATTCAAAGTGTGCTTTATAGTACTCATAGGGGATGTCATCTGGTCCTAGTGACTTGTTGGTAGGGAGCCTCCGTAGAACCTGTTCTAGCTCATCCTCCGTTATGGGGTCAACAAGGTTGGCTAAATTCTTGGCGTGGTTGGGAACAAAATTGATGAAGTAGTTCTTAGCAGCTTCCTCTGTTGGGGCTGCCTTATACAGTTCTGTATAGTAGGAGTGGGTGATAGATGCTACCTCTTCTGGGTTGCTAGTGGTTTAGCCTTCGCATGTTTGGAGTTCGGTGAGACTGGCATTTTTTGACCTCATTTTGTATGTTTGATAGAAAATCTTGGATGGTCAGTCCCCATGAACAGCCCATCTGGCCCTTCTTGGAGGGCCTCCATGTGCATTTGTAATTGTTTGTGTTTCTTGACAATTAGTGTCTGTTTCACCTAATCTCTAGACCACTGTGGTGAGTAGCCGCTACAGGGTGGGTATCTTTCCAGATGGTTTAATGTTCTCTGAGCTTTGGAAAGTTCTGCTATTTCCTTCCTTGTGCGACGGGATGCTGAATGGGCTGGGGCGGATAGAATTTCCTTTTTTAACCTTTGCCACTGCTTCCATAAGGTATCAGAGTTATTGCATTTGGCTAGTTCATCTACACGTCTTTTTGTCTGATCTTCTACTTGGACCAGATTCGCGTTCTTTGGCAGCATCTTTTTCCAACGTTTGGTTTATGGGTGATTCTTCCTTTGATTGGATACTAATTTTCACCATTCTGTGGTCTGATAGATGTAGGTCAATTGTTGCAAAATTTTAAACTTGTGATTACAACGACACGGGTATGAGTATCTAATTCAGTCTAGTGACGCTGATTAGTTGATTGCCTACAATATTTGGCCGTGTCAGATTTGGAATGTATAATTCGAGATTGGTTTGGCGTCTAGAAGTCCTTTTGATGTCATTAATTTCTTTAATTTGTTCGATCCTATTGGTGGAGTTTTGACATTTGGCCATCTATCACTAGTTCCGTCCAGCCAGCAAGTGAAGTCCCTTAGGTAAATCGTTTTTTCTGGAAGGTTCAAGTCGATTAGGTTGCTCAAAAACTCTTCCCTTTTGTCCGCTTCAACAGGGGCATATACTGAAGCGGCCTATATGATTGATTCCCCCATTTGAAGACCAGAACTAGAACCCTTCCTTCCAAATGAGAGTGGTAGTTGGTGATTGTGATGGCAGCTGTTGCTTTGACTACAAATCCACAAAAGCTGGTACAGAATGTTCGCGAAGGGAGAAAGACCCTGGACCACTCTAATTCCTTTCCAGTGGTGCACTTGCTCTCCTGCAAGGCAAGCACATCCACCGGTGGGTTTAGCAGAGCCCTCGTTTCTTATCCAGGGACTTATTGGATGAGAGCCTGCTATATTGAGAGTCCCAATAATTAGCGAGCCCAGCACGCCTGCCATGACTGCATAGGGCCAGATTGACCCTGTGCAGCTGCGGTAGCTTGCTTGTGTCTAGTCCTAGTTATAGGACCCTTGTAAATGGTTTGGGCTGGTGGTGTACTTGATTGCCATTCTGGTGGCCCAGAGTTCCGATTTGGGTTCTCCATACAGTGAGCACTGTTACCCTCCATCCCGTTGAGGGTTGAGAAACTGTTGGCTTGTGAAATCAATTGTTAACTGGTACTTGAATGGGTTGGGCTCCATTGTGTACAGGTAGGAAGTGTGCGTCGTCCCTTTCTGATTGAAATGCCCATTGCGCATAATCTTACGACTGCTGAGCTTTCTTAGGGGCGTTTATACTAGAGAGGTGCTCTTGTTGTTGCTCAATGTTGCGTTTGGCTGCTTCCCTGAGCTGCTGCTTCCTTCTCCTCCTTCTGCTTCTTCTGCTTGGCCTTCTCCGCTGCCTTTCTGTCCTTCTTTGCTTCTTTACGTTGCTCTGGGGAGACTGGTTGGACCGCCTCATAGTTAGCCTGTGATCCCCAGAGATAAGCTGTTAATGCGTCCCCCTGATCTATATCCTTCAGACTTTCTTTACACTCAATAAACTTTCTTCCCTCCCATGTAGCTGTACAGGCATTGTTTTTATGCCCTACTTTGTTGCAGCTCGTGCATATGGGAGGGCTCTTTTCTGGGCGGACTGAGAAAGAGCGAGACTGATTCCCCTTTAGGTCCAAGATGTACGCTTTGAGTGGTATTGTATTGATGTCACCATAAGCATCCATGCTCGGCGTATCATTGCTACAGCCTTGTCTGTAGCCAGGTGCGGCAGGAGGCGGTTTTTCTTCATTTCTAAATAGACTAGTTCTCCATATGTTCTCAGGCCTCTTGTTAGCGCTGCCTCCAGATAGTCCCACTTTTCAGTGTTTGGGAGTCCTTCTAGTACTACAAACAAGTTTTCATCATCTCAAAAATGGGTGCGTGTAATTGGGATATTGGCTGTAATTTTTCAGGATCCTTGCCTACTCTCAGATTAGTGTAGGTGACTACAAATGGGGCAGCTATGACTGCATCTGCGGCCTCAGCAGTAGCGAAGCCAAGATCTAAGGTTCCCATTGTGACTTTTTCAGTCAAGCTTACAGCTTCTGGAAAGCGTTCTGGGATAGCCTGACATACTGCTTCATATCACAGAGGTTCCTCAACGCCAGTTAATGCAAACACCAAATTCATGAGAGAACTTGGGAAATGCGTGGCTGATGTTGCCAGTTTGGTGAAATTCTTGACCATCTTAAGATAGTCACTGTTTGGGACATATGGTCCCTTTTTTGCACTGCGGTTAAAGTTGAGCAGCTGGGACTTCTGGCCCAAGCTGTTCCCCTTCATCGCTGCTGCATAAGTGTGTGAGTTCAGTGGATTAGTTGCTTTGTCATCCCCTGATTGGACGTCACAATTAAGATAAGTTGTAATTGGTTGAATTATATTAATCACCTGTAAACAAAAGTGATGCTTACGGGAAAGAAAGGCTCTACATGGTAATTACTGTAAGAAATAGTTTATCCATGTAACATAAATTAATTGTCAACATGTACTAATAACATTATCTACTATCTTTACAATGCCTAGATTAGCTTAATTTTAACAATTGTTCAACTACTTTGTTCTATTGAAGGTAAACTCAGATTCATAATTTAACTTGTACTGGGAATATAAAATATATTTTGAAAATTTATTATATTTTCTTTTGCACTTTTATCAGTTGCTCACCTCTATTTTTGTTCTTGTGTATTTATATGCAATGTTTTTATAAGTTTGGAATAAAACCTGTGCTTATAAATACTGATCTTAAGCAGCAATTCTAGATTTACTGTAAATAAGTTTCCACAATTTTCTTCGCCTGGTTTTAAGATGAGATGCCAGCAATGAAATCATCCAAATGCTATATTTCAATAAAGGAGCAAATATACATTTGACTCACTCTATTATTTCTAGATCTGCAAATCAAGTGGTCTCCAAGACCTCCAACATGTGCTTAGGGGGTCTTCTTGGATTATGCCTTAGTTTGTTGATATAGGTGGTAACATGAAAGTGGACCAAGTACTAAAGTTGCTTATTTAAGCTGGTGATCCACTAACTATATAAAAATAAAAAAAGAGATGTTCTTTTTCAGAAAGTAAAGCTATAAAGTAGTTTTAGTAAGCCCAGTCACATCATTTTAATCTAGAAAGCAAACATACCATTTTTATTTCTTCCAAGAGTTTTAAGACTATTAATTTTGTATTGTTTATCACCGGTAAAGCTGTACTGATGATCTAGAAAGTAATTTTCCTTTCATAATGCCGTTTTTGTTTATCTTAAACATATTTCTATTTTTATATTGCTAATTATGATTAGTAGTCAGTTGTTAATTCAGTGTAGCCTCTTTTTTTGTACTAAATTTCAAGCTTTGCCAGCTATAGAATTACTATTTTCTTCAATAAGTATCATTTAAAGAAAGGAATCTCAGGGCTCTTATTTGTTTGATGTTGCTATATTCTTTAAGAATAAGAATTTAGATGGAATTTTTTACAACAGTTGTAAGCACAGTTGATAAACATGATCAAGAAAAGGAACTGGCTTCCCCCTTGGGTTGGGACCATCTAGTACTAAAAAAAGGAACTGTCTTAATAGATGTTTAACTTTGGACGTGGTTAATTTAATAAAGATACAACAAGGGTCCAGAATCAACAAGATGGCTAAGACTTTCTGAATAACCTCAGTAAAAATCCTAATAATATGTAACTTATCTGATTGTGTAAGTGAAAAATGATATAGTTTATGTGTGAAGCTTTAGATATATATAGAAAACTGGGGGTCATTGCGTCCAAAATGTTCCCTTTAGGACTGACAATCTGGATCTTCCAAGCTTCAGGAAATGTAGGAGGGTGAAAAAATTTTTTTGCAATTGTAGTCTTTTATAGCCTCCATGGTGGTCTCTTTAAGCCTAATTTAAGTGATTCCGAATTTTTCCCTCCTTTATCCTTTATTTCAGGGGATGATTCCTTCACAGCTTACTCTTGGATATTAGGATATTGGGAGAGAGATGGGACTTGACTTTGACACCATTCATTTTTTTCATCTGAGGTTTGAGTCCTGAAAATGCCCCTGAGATCCCGTCAGAGGGTATGAAAGCTCTGAGGAATCATTAATGTACCCAGTTGACAGATGCTTTTCTCAACACTGAAAAAGAAGTATTAAGACCCACATTTATGTAGGACCTTGTAAGGCAGAACAGGAGGTAGCGAGCTTGATAGTTTTTCCCCAAGGTGATGGTGGTAGATCATCTCTAAGTCTCAGGTTGATACACTGGAAAACAGGGTCGTCATAAGTTGCATTGACCAGTCTCCTTAGTTGTAGTATGTACCAATGCATTCATGGCTAGAGCTTGCAATTGGATAATCTCATCTGTGAGAGCTCTTAGGGTGATCTTGGATATCTTAGGTGTTGCTTAAGATTTATTGGTTGTAGGCTGGTTAATAAAGAGGATTCTCTGCCACAAAATGCCTTGAAAGGGACATTTTTATTACCCAGTGGTATCTGCCCCAAAAAACAATTAAACCACTTGATGGGAAATGATTCCATCATGATGGGTTGGTGGAAGCCGTTTGTCCTAGAATGGAGATGAAAATGTCAATAACCCTCTCTACTAATCTATTTGTATAAGAATTATAATGGTTCCAAAAAACCTTGGTGATTATTGAATAGATTAGTCAATTCTCAAATCACCTCTGAAGTGAAATTTAGGCCATTACCAGATAAGAGCACCCTTGGGCTACCATGATGTGTAAAGATTTGTCAACACAAAAATAACGTAGTTGCCTGGGTGGTGTCTGTAGGGATGAAATCATATTAAATCTAATTGAGGAAGTGGTCCATGGCTAATTATATATATTGATGGCCATGGTATCCTGTGGGCAACAAACATATAAAGTTGATGCTTACCATATGGAAAGGGGATGATGGAGCAACTACATGCTGCTAAAATCTCATATTAGGTTTTTTTTGTTGTAGAGAGTAACATAGGCATTAAAACTTCTCTGATTACTTCAAGAATCACATCCCAGAAATATCAAGACTTCACAATTTGTGGGTCTTCTGTACCGCTCCATGACTGGTGATAATATGACCCTCAATAAAAAACTCATTCTGATGAGAGGGACAAAAATGAGCAAGCCATTTCTTCTTCACTAACT
This sequence comes from Massospora cicadina, assembly GCA_022478985.1. NCBI lineage: Eukaryota > Fungi > Entomophthoromycota > Entomophthoromycetes > Entomophthorales > Entomophthoraceae > Massospora > Massospora cicadina. Next base: position 35,416 of record JAKSZP010000509.1, on the reverse strand, counting down.
TATACATTATATCATCAGTACTTGTATATTGGTTGCTCTCTGACTGAAATCATTCTGGACTTCTGGGGTCTTAGTACTTAAAGGTCAGAATTACAGAGGAGATCATATAGGCGGTCCTCTTCAGAAGATAGAACAGTCAGGACCAGCAATCAGGAGAGGACATCATCATTTTGTTGTACTGCTCTCAGACAATGGACAATTGAGAAATCATAGTTTTTTAATTAAAGGTCCCACCAGGCCAGGCGACCATCAAGATCATGCATCTGTTGCAGCCAGCGGTGTGAGGCATGATCAGTTATTACTATGAAGTGCATTTCATGAAGAAAAGGATGGAATGCTTGATAGCAAGAGCCATGGCCAAACAATCATTTCTGGTGACGCTATAATTTTTCAGCCTTAAGTAAAGTTTTGCTAAAGTACACAATAGGGTTGCAAGAATTTACTCTTTGGTTGTTATCGGCAAGCAAACCAGTAACCTTTTTACTGCACAGGTTCAATTTACCTGTGCACTGCATCACGTTGTATATAATTAATTATTAATCAATAATAGTATGGAGACTATAATCCATAGTTGAGTAAGAATTATATTAAGGCCCAACGCTCAGCCAGTATTCCCAATTAAATACTCGTGTAGTCATACTTGTAGGGATTTGTTCCCTATGCTCTTGTCCACCCAATCTTCACTAAGATACCCTGGTGACAGTCTCTCTCAGCCCAACACACAGTCGGCAGCTATCCCTGATTGTGGTTCTTACTTCTCTAGATCCCTGCTCAGATCTTTACTCTTCTTTCTGAAAGTCTTCCAATTATTGCCCTCTGCAATAATATCCTTGAGATAGAGCAACACAATAGAAGCTGATAGTCTAACTATACACCAAATAAATAATAATACTGTAAACACACTGTTTTCTAATTACTGTTTTTGTAAATAATGGTTTTTTATTATAGTAAATCCTAGAGAATCATATAGTGGAGAATTCGGCTGTCTAACCCTCAGTTGACACCTCTTTGATGAAATGGCATCCATTGCCATTGAATCACCCATCTTCGTCTCAGCAGTGAGGTCTTCCCCATCCTGGCTAAGATTCTGTCATTGGACATCCTCGAGACCTCAAATGGAAAGGGTCAGAAAACGTGTCCCTAACATTTTCCTCTCAATCCAAGTGAACCAACCATATTTGGCTAGTGATCTGCTTAGATAATGGGACTTATTACCCATTATGACAGGTCACTCACCAACCAATCAATTTGCTAGTTGCAGGCGGCATCACTCGCCTCATAACTTACTATTCATTCCCAATCAGTTAGTGATGAAACCTGACTGATCCCAATCTGTACACCTGATAGTTAATCACTATCAGATGCCCCTATTTCGTCAGCAACTCCGCCCAATGAGATCTTAAGTATTCGTCCAGATCAATCTCTGACGGATATGACCAGGAAAATATCTCAAAAACCCCCAAATGTAGTTCCTTCAGAACTCAGGCTGACCGATTTCTGATTCACTTCGCCTTAGGGAATTTTCCCCTAGTGATACCAGGTAATCTAGTAGGCTGGGAATATGGGCAAAAATCCCAAAACATCCCCCCTCTTGCCTAGATTTCCAGCGAGAAAAGGACTGAGGCATGAGAACACCACTTTGGACACTTGGTCGAATACTTCATTGATTCAATCAGAGTATACTCATCAATACTCAACGCTGCTCAGGATGACCTTCGGCATACAGCGTTCTTACTCTTCCTCCTTGCTACTGCCTTCTCAGAGCGCGGTCCCACGACCTGCTGTCATGCTGGGCTGATCGATTTACTCATGACAAGATTAGTCCTGGGATCCAGTTTCCCCCCATCAGGGTATATGACCTGCTGTCATATTCAGGATTCTTGGTCTGATGTCCTTGAATTTCCTGATTTTCTCCTCATCCTAAACAGGAGACTCTTGCCATCAATGTTCATTTCATGGCTTAATTAAGAAAACTTATTTCTATTCGCCCTTGTTACTTCGCTCATAACCTCTTAGCTCAAGTCATTCCTAATTCTTCCCTTGGAGAGCTTATCTCATTAATTTTGAGATTAATTTCTCCAAATTTGGAGCTTAATGGATTATAGAGTCCAATATGTCAACTTCTATATAAGTCCGATATCCCCCTCTCATCCAGCTCATATGTCAAATTCTGAGTTGTGCTACCAGCAGCTCCTAAATAGTTTGTCTGATCCAGACCTCCGTCTCTTCCAGCAGATGAGTAGGGATGCTCAGCAGAACCTCTTATATGGTCCTTCCAGGACTCATACACCTAGTCTGGTGCAAGCGGCTAGTCCTTCCATTAAACTACCAGAAATGGTAACTAATCCCTCTGAAAACAGGCGGGCTATCATTTCACACAACTCTTGGCTGATTCTTCGTCTGCCATCAATTCCAGAGCTGGACTTCAAAACTCTCCTGGATTTGGCTCCTTTTGCTGATGCTCTAAACATCATCGTAGATGCTCCAGAGATTATTCCAGTTGCTCTGGATCATTCATTTCTTGCTGGGTTGGACATGCTCACTGAGTTCCTCTTTTTGACTCAGTCAATTTTAAAAACCCGCTGTTCTTGTCTCTGAGCTCTCAATCAGTAACAGTATTCACTTTGAGCTCCCCTATGCTGAACTCTGGGCCTAAGTCACTGAGGCTTTGAATCTAGCGCTGAATCCCTCTGATCTTGATAACCTTCTGGATTGGTATACCACTGCATATGCTCTTCGCTTTGCTGACCAAGTTCTTCAAAGTTGGTCCACGAAGCTTCCAGCCTTGCCTGGGTTCCACCGTTCATTCAGCTTTAGCTTCTGAGAAGCCTGTAGTCACCGCTTGCAGGATGCAATCTGCTCTCTGAATGACTATCTCTTTTCCGGCGCTTCCCATTGGTATCTTCCGCCAATGGTGTTGATAGGGGGCATGATTTAGCAACCCCCATCAAGCATCCCTTCTTCGTTGCCAGCCCACATGTCTGGTGTCCTTGATGAAGCCTGATGTCAGGTGCTCAGGACTAATCTTCCAGCTCCAGTGCCATATCAGGATTACTTGGGGTTATTTGCCAATTGCCTCTTTTTATTCAGTTTCTTTCCTCCCTGCTCCAGGGTTTTGTGATTGGCTTCATCCAACATCTCAATTTCCCTTCCCCTAGTCACTTTTTTTCAGGGCTCAGCATCCGCTCAAAGAATGTGGTTTCATGTAGGTCTCACCCTTACTAGCGTCCAATTGCACATTGATTTTGATGGGCTGTTCCTTCCTACCATGATCCATCCTCCCTCCCCCAAGAGGCGACATAGGCGGAATCATCCCCATACTGAGGACAATCAATAAAAATAAAAATTATAAAAGTATATCGGTTTTTCTCTGTACAGTTTATAATCTTTTTTTCCAATATCTTTTATCAATTTTTTATCTTTGTTCTTCTTTTTCCTATGGGACTTGACCTTGTTTCAGTTCAGCGGTCCATATTTTTTATTTTTCCCCCAAAATGGGTCCTGGGTACTTAAACCTACCAGTTTTCCATGGTCCAGAGGTCCTTTTTTTTAACTTATCCATCTAGATTGGTTCAGAGGTCCTTTTTTTGGACTTGGCTTAATCATCAGGACGTGACAAACTTAATGGTTTATCAGCCCTTTGGGAACTCTTTTATTTTTTTCATTAATCCAATGCTTTAGATACTTAGAGTGGATTCGATTCACAAACTTCCATCCAAGAGATTCTTGATGGAGTAAGCATCAGTTGAAATCTTGGCGATCACTTCAAATGGACCTGACCATGACACATCTAATTTGTCTCTTCATCTGAAACCATGCATAATGCAATAGGCAACTATTTCCCCTATTCAATATTCTTCTAAAGCCGGTCAGTTCTTGTCATCCATCAATTTGATTGTATCCTTTTCTTCAAGGTTGTATTGAATGCTTGCATTTTGACATGTGGGTCGGACTTCCTAAACTCCTTCATGATGGCCGCCTTTACCTCAGCATATGACCAGCTGTCCCCCTCCAGGTGAGGTAACATTAAGTTTTGTCAGTCAGTGTCTAGGCAATTCGTGACCATCAACGCCTTTTGACGATCTCTGTAGCCATTCATAGTCATGTCAAACAGTCAGAAAAACGCTGGGGCGTTATCCTGATGGAACATTAGCAATTTCAGCATTGCTCTAAATTCCTCTGAGTTATTTCTGGCTGATTCTCTTGGTTTGGCTACTCAGCTAACTTTAAGAGTGACTTTGGGCATCATCTCTGAAATGGCATTAAAAGCTGGTGGCATGTTCCTTGGTATATTTGACTTCCCAAGTATCGTGTGAGGACTTCTTTCTTTGGCATTGCTTACTATAATGGCTCACAAGCACATCTGTGAGCTTTAAGTTCCTCCACTTGTTTGATTAATTTCTTGATATATGCACCAAAATTTCTTAAATGAATGCAATCTTCTTCTCGCTCCATTTTCAGGTATGGGACCTCTCAAACTAGGTTCCCTTCTTTCTTCTTCAACGAGTTTACTTTGCTGAGTAACTCGTTCCTGAAGCTGGCTACATTCTCTACTCCTTCCTCCACCTTGGCGACTTGTTCTTCCATGGCCACAAACTCCCAATGGTCCACTGAGTTTAAGGCATTCTGGTTTACAGTGGCTATCTCAGTCCACAGTTTGCATAGCTCTTCTTTGTCTGACATTATTATAGATTCTTCACTCAACTACCACTGTAGTGAGCACCAACTTGTAAAAATTTAGTCTTTGGTTGTTACAGCAAGCAACCCAGTAACCTTTTTACTGCACAGGTTTAATTTACTCGTGCACTGCATCACGTTGTATAGAATGAATTATTAATCAATAATAGTATGGAGACTATTATCTGTAATTGAGTATGAATTATGTCAAGGCCCAACTCTCAGCCAGTATTCCTGATTAAATACTCATAAAGTCATACTTGTAGGGATTTGTTCCATATGCTCTTGTCCACCCAATCTTCACTAAGATACCCTGGTGACAGTCTCTCTCAGCCCAACACACAGTTGGCAGCTATCCCTAATTGTGGTTTTTTCTTCTCTATAATTTTGCTTGGATCTTTAATATTCTCTCTGAGAGTCTTCCAATTATTGCCCTCTGCAATAATATCCTTGAGATAGAACAACACAATAGAAGCTGGTAGTCTAACTATACACCAAATAAATAATAATACTGTAAACACTCTGTTTTTAAATCACTGTTTTTGTAGATAATGTTTTTTATTATAGTAAATCCTAGGGAATTATTTAGTAGAAAATTCAGCTGTCTAACCCTTGGTTGACACCTGTTCAATGAAACAGCAGCCATTGCCATTGAATCACCCATCTTTGTCTCAGCAGCGATGGTCTTCCCCATCCTGGCTAAGATTCTGTCATTGGACATCCTTGAGACCTTAAACAGAAAGAGTCAGAAAACGTGTCCCTAAAATTTTCCTCTTGATCCAAGTGAACCAACTATATCTGGTTAGTGATCTTCTTAGGTAATGGGACTTATTACCCATTATGGCAGGTCACTCATTAACTGATCAATTCTCTAGTTTCAGGTGGCATCACTCGCCTCGCAACTTACTATTCATTCCCAATCAGTTGGTGATAAAACCTGACCGATCCCAATTAGTAAACCTGATAGTTAATCACTATCAGATGCCCCTATTTTGTCAGTAACTCCACCCAATGAGATCTTAAGTATTCTTCCAGATCAATCCCTGACGGATATGACCAGGCAAATATCTCAAAATCCCCTGAACATAGTTCCTCCAAAGCTCAGGCCAACTGATTTCTGATTCAGTTCGCCTTAGGTAATTTTCCCCTAGCAATACCAGGTAATCTAGCAGGCTGGGAATATGGGCAAAATCCCAACAAGGGTGTTCCACTTGCTTATCATCATGTTGCGCCAAAATTTTACCATTGGCAACATTTCTGGCATTGATGAATAGAAAAAAAAAGCTTATTAAATTTGGGGTGCATTAACATGGGAGCTTTAGTTAGCTCCATTCTTAACGCATCAAAGAATTACTGGTGTGATAATTCCCAGTGGAAGGACACGTTCTTCTGTAATAGATAAACCAATGGTTCTGCAAGCTCAGAAAATTTGAGGGTTTAAATTGTTGGTAGCACCCCATCCTATTCTAGAAAGCCTGAATGTCTCTCAAACTTCTTGGTGGGGACTTTTTATGTAAGATAGTGACGTTGTCTAGTAACGGTTAAATTTCCCCTTCTTTTGTTATTTTGTGGCTAAAAAACTCCAACTCTCATTGGAAAAAAGTGCACTTGGAAGGTTTTAATATTAAAGAAGCTGTTTTCAAATGCTTGAAAACTTGCTGCAGATGGTCAAGATGAGTACTATAGGTTTAAAACTTGATATTGTCTAAATATTATGATGTAGGACACTTCAAATCCCCTAAAATGTCATCCATGGCTTGCTGGAAAGTAGCAGATGCATTTCATTCCCTGTGGCATTAAGGTAGTCTAAAATAATCCCTCTTTAGTAATATGAGCACTTAGCTCAGTCTTCCAGGACAAGGTTTATCTGCCAGTACTCATTGACTAAATTAATTGCTGAGAAGAACTGTGAGCCAACTAGCATATGAAGGGAATAATCAATCCTGAGTAAGGGTAGCTTTCTTTCCATATGATTGAGTTCAATTTAAAAAAAATTATTTGAGGTGGGTCATCCTTGGGACAAATATACCACACCGAGAATGTCTTCTAGCCAGTACAGGTTTTAGACTCAAAACCTGCACTAGGGGTGGAAGCAGTTTTACCCGCTTGGCTAACCACCCTTATTGAGTTCAATTTATAATAGTACTATTTTGCAATGAGTCCTGTCTTTCTTCTTCACCAGAAGCAGCGGAGAGGCCTGAGGGCTCTTCAAAGGCTTCACCAGTATGACTTATAAATGTTTTCAACTTGACATCTACTTGTTCTTATTTCACCTTGATTTTTGATCAGGCTTGTTCTAAATGGGTAAAGCATCTCATGTATCTACTCGATGAGATACTATAATAACTTTAATAAAGTTGTAGGGTCCATAGGAAAATGTGTAAGAATATTCAGCTAAAAATTTCTCAGCGGCTTTCTGTTGAGCGTCAGTAAGGTCTGGGCTGATGTTATGTTTAATGGTGGCTATAATGGTAAGGTCTTCTGGTATAAAATACCAAAGGTGCCAATGTTTGCACACTATATAACTTGTCAAAAGGCAAAAGTTGTCCATAAATTATAGGATCCTTTTTTTCCTATGACGCGTGGGTTTGGGGTCAGGTTCTCTAACAAAGCTAAGATGGTCCCTGAGTAGGCCAGATCTAAGATACCTGTGAAGGGCAATATCTCCTTGATAGATATTTTCATTATACAGATATCTAGTATGTGTCCTGTTGGAATGTGTACTTGGATCTGAACTTCTACATTAATCTGCTCCTGAACTGGTACAACTACCTGAGTAGGGTATTAAAGTCATTCCTCCCTGAGCTTTAATGGACAGGGGAGGCATTTTCATATTCATCCCTACAACATGATATCAATTTGATATGAAGCTTGGTCGTCTTACATAAGGCATATACTTTTCTTGGGCTTATCTTTCCTGGAGATGGATTTTTGGAAGTAAAGCGGCAATCTAACCCAATGTATAGACAAATAAGATTCAGATAGAATTATATTTCATATTAATTGCGTAAAAACTAAGTTCTCAGAGTAAATTCATAGCTTTGGTTTTAAGATCCAGAGCAGGGCTAGTTGTTGTAAGTTCCCTGAAAATGAATGGGAAAGGACAAATAAGCGCTGAGTGACCTGGTGCAATGTGGACTAGCAGTTCCATACTCAATAATCTGTTAAAGGTCAGATGCAACTTTGAGATGAATGACCAACTTCAACGATTTTACATTTACCATAAATCTTGTGTTGATAATCACTTGTACTTTTATCTTGAACTCCTGAACGTCCACTTTGATGCCCTTGTCCTCTAAATTGCATTTTTAAGGTAGAGAAAGAAGTTAAAGGTCACAGTGGGAATAAGAGTAGTTTAAATTACAGTCTTTATTTTTGACAGATACTAGTAAAAGCATTGGTAGTAGGGGCATTAGATGTAATATCCTAAGAGGTAGATGGTCGAGGCACAAGGTGGCTTTCAACATGAAGACCTCTCCCTTCATGTTGATGGGGCTTTTCCCTACTCATCTGCGATTCCCTTGTAACATTATTTAGATATAGGCTAAAATATTCTTCAGTAAATGAATTTTGTCATTTTCATATCAGCTCATTATCTTAAAGAGCATTGACCTGGGTGCATTGGTTAGGAGAGTAGCTGTGCCTGGAAGTCTTATGGATTAGACTGGCATGGATCTCAATGAAGGTCTCTTTGATATCCAGGATGCTTGTGAAGTTACTCTTGACGGCTCTGATATGTAACTGTAAGTCTGTGTGAGATGTCAATGCTGATGTGGCGGTAGTGATAGTGTCATCAAGGAAATGCAGTCACAAGCCACCAAGATCTAGGCCTCATAGTAAGATCAATTGGAGAACTAGGTTGGCATATCTCCATGTTTAATACATTTTACCCATGAAGGGATGCTTCTGAGAGGACAAGTTCTGATTGTTCTTTTATTCCTTAATCAAAGATGATTTAACTTGGCTACAGTTCTGGCTGTTCTCCAGGTGAGGAACCATGATTTACAGGGTGATACAACTCAAACAGGTGGGAATGTGTTTAATTTTCTGTCATTAATCAGCCTCTTCCATGACGCTTTTGTATACATATAGGAAGGAGTAAAAACTACTTTCACCGGGGACATACTTTTTCTTACATTAGGGTTAAAGTTAATAGAAAGAGGATTGGAAAATTGTTAAATTAAGTTGTTACAGGTGTTGCCAAATGAGGACTCAATATCATTGCACTTAATAGGTTGCATTTAAAAGTTGAGCCCACAAATCATTCACACCATTATTTAGCTTTGTCCACTGGCTCATCACTATGGTAGAGGTGGCCTTCTGTACAGGTTGCTCCCTAAGCTCTAGTAGTTCCAGCTTCTAGGACTTTATAGCTGCCTTGGTGGAGAGTTTTTCCATCTTAATGGCCTCAACTTGACTATAATGTTGAATAAGTCATTCATAAATGGGATTTGATCAAACACCATACATTCAGAAGAAGCTGACATTCACAAGCCTGTCGTCTAAGGCTTCAAGGGTATAGTTGGGGTCAAGGGGTTGTCCTCAAGATTCACACCACAGCTGTGAGATACAGCTGTGACCTGCTATTATAGTAAAGTGATGTGATCTTAGATATCTCTAAGTATAATTAGAAACCTTCATTTTATGACTCAATTACAGAAGATTGGGAGATCCAGGAGGTCCTGGGGGCCCAAGTGGCCCAGCTACCACTTGAAGGCAAGGAGGTCCTGTCAATACATGTGGCCCAGAAGGGACAATTTTCCCAAGTGGCCCCATTGTCCCCTTTGATCCTGAGGGCTCAGGAGGTCCACAATAACCTTGGGGTCCATGATTCTCAACGGAACTCCGTGGCCTGGTGTCCCTTGGTGTCTGAGGGGCCCTTTAGGTCCAGCAGGGCCTTGCGTCCTTGGGCGTGCTTGTTGTAAGGCTTCTTCAAATCATATAAAGCATCGGACCACATTGTCCTTTAAGGTTGAAATATGATCCAAGGACGACGCAACAGTCTGTAATACCTAAAGATGAGCTTCTTGCACAGCAGTATTTACTTGAGTTATAAGTTGGTTCTTCAGGTATGCAATGGTCCCTTCATACAGTAAAGATATTTGACAATGGACCATATTGATTAAACACCAATTCTCAAGAATTGCATTTCAGTTATCTTGCACAAAGAAAGAAGCATGTTGGTAAAAATCATAGGTGGATGTATGAAGGGACTGTGTCAGTCCTGGTTGTTGCAGTACCTCTTGGTGGTGTATTCCTAAAATCTGCATGATGTGATAAATGTTAGAGTTTATAAAGTTTTGAAGGTACTGATCCGCTTTTGTTCTCACTTTGGTGGCAGTTTAGACTAGGAGCTAAGTGTAGGTCCCCTATAGTGGAGAGGATAGCCGTTTCTCTGACTGTCAGGAATTTGGCCCAATATGACAATTTAATTGCCCCCCATATCAGGGTTTGAACCCAGTCTAAAAAATTAACTAACACCATTGTAGGAATTCAAATTCAATATAAACAATTAATTATTACTACATAAAAAAGGCCTTAAGATGCTGCAGAGAACCCAAAGAGCAAATCAGATAAGGGTCTAGTCTTTGAAGTTCTAGGCAATTTTTTCTATAATTTTAGTACTGATTTTCCCTAAATATCGCTTACTGAAATAAAATGGATAAATTACCTATTCAAAATATTTTTGGTTGGTAAAAAGATATAGCAAAAATCAAAAATACTTGCCAATTTTGGAAATTTGATTTAATTGATATTTAGCTTTATTGGAAATAAAAAAATATCTATGTCAGGGATTTGGTTGCCCTGAATTTTTTACTGGATGGTTTGATTTCATCCTCCACATACCAACAAATTTCTGATGCTCCCTGCAAGGTCTCCACAAGTCCTTGGCAAACTTTACAACTTCAATAGACAATAGTGACTCAGCATAAAATATATCTGACTACCATAAAACTGCATGCCTCAGTTAGTGGGCGTTTAAGACTCATGTAGGAGAACTTTTTCATCACATAATATTTATTGCCCGCATCTATGGAGGTGGACCTCCCCACCCCTTCTGCAGAATATTTTAAATTACAAGTATCCGAATTCTTGGATTCCCTTAACTCCTCATAACTGGCGCCTTTGTCCTGGGTGGAAAAGTGAATCAAAAATGAGCTCTCGCTGTACCAACCCCAATGATGAGTTTATGTTATATCTTAACTCTCAATGGTTAAAGGTTGGAGTAGGTCAAACTAGGCGCTGCCTGCACCAATTTGTCCATCCCACCTCGTATCATTTGTTGAAAATATCCAGATTCCACCACCGGAAATACCCTGGCATCTTTAGCTTTTGTAAACACTGCACACTCAGCTCCTCTAATTTAATCACACTGATTTCCTCTCTAAGTGGTGGAATTTGGAGAGCAATTCTGGAGCTTTGGAAACTCATTAATGACATGCAAGAATTGTTACCTTTTAGCAATCAATGAGTGATGAGATTTTTCTGTTCTGAATTACCCAACTGTTTTATCAATCTGAAAACTATTCTTCACAACCATATTGGGGTTAGTATCACATTAGTAAAAGCCCATATTGACACCTTGAGAGCTCTCCTGGAAGATCACCTCTGTTATATTGAGGAGCTAGTTTATGATACTCGAGATACCCAAGAAAATGCTCATTTCTCTGGTCCTCCAGGGATTCTGGGAAATCCAGGCCTCCCACAATCCCTGGATTACCCAGCCCCCCTAAACCACCGAAAACTTCTGGAGCACCTAGCCGCCCTGGAATGCCAGGCTATCTTATACCTCCTATACCTCCTGGGCCATCTAGGCTTATTAGTAGTTTGGAGATCCCAGAGGACAGATTTTATTTGGTACTACATCAAATACATCTGTTAAATAATAAACTATGACGTGTAGCCTAATTATTAGAACTCAATCAGGATGTGGGTGCCTTTAGATGCTGAAGTCTCCATAGACGCCCACCATGGGTGACTCAAAATCTTAGCTACACTACCCTCCCCAATAAGAGGATAAAGAAGCAAATTCTCATCACCAAACAGCACCAGCTTAAGCTTCAGGACACAGCTGCTAACTTAGAAATGAAGTGAAAAAGTTGGCCCATCTCTTTACCACTAAAGGTCCTTCATGCTGCCTATAAAATGAATCAATATGGTTATTGATGATGTAACCGTCTGCATAACCAAGTAGATGTACTTCATCCCAATATATACTTAGGATTATGCTTTCTCCCAAGCTGAGGGTTTATCTCCAGTGTCCGTTCACATTGTCAAAAATGACCCCTCCTAGCAACTTATCAAACCCTCTTTCAATAGAAAAATATGCTTCAGGGGTAGTAAGTGTTTTCTCCATATCATATTTCTATAAGAGTGAAATGGAGATGGCCACTTACTACCAAAAACTTAAGCATTAACCTAAATGCCCAGCCAAGTAGCTTAGAATATTATGGTACCCCATTTAATGAACTGTTACACCTTCTGATTCAAAAACTGCTCTACTCAAAGAATTTGGAGGTGATTTAACTTTAGAAGTAAAAAACATGATTTTCATGGTATTTTATTCAAATGGGGAGATCCATCAATGAGTTTATTCAGAAGCTTTACCTTGATGATCAAAATTTAGTTGAGGAAAATTTGACTCAACTTGGATAATGCCATTATAACTGCTTTATCAGCTTATAACCATGTCCATTATCCAGTTATACCTAAAGTCGTGAAGTTCAAGTATACATTAAACTTGCATAAATAGGAAGCATTTATAGAAATTTCTCCCAATCTTATAATACTGATGGGCCTAATCGTCCTACCCCCAATTATGGCTTCAAGTTTTAGTGGTAACGCCTCCAAAATCTCCGTTCCTGGGTCAGTACTTTAAATATTGCAAGCATACCAACCGCACTGTGGACAATGTCTACCAATCCCCTAGAACAACTCAACAAAAGCTTACTCAGCTTAGGGCAAAAGGCTCCCTCTGCTGACGAAACCCAGTGCCTCAAGTTACCAGCTCTATGCCTAAAACTTCCAGCTGCATCATATTAGCCACCCTAGTTGAATTCAACGTACCCCCTTATATAAAATAAGTATTAACCTTGGTTTCTCTTTATTCTTACATTGGACAATTACAAAAAATTCTGCAGCCAGCTTTTCAAGCAAAAGCCAGGTGTTATCTGACAAAACTTTTAAACAAGTGGAATACCTCAATCCTGGCCTAGAAAACCCTCCGGTGGACTTGCTGTAATTAACTACTAACTGTCTTCTAGCTGTCTGTTTCAAGTTTGTATACCGTTCATACAGGTAGAAGTGGAAGTCCATAAAGTTAGATATTATGGCTATAATTGTTATCAGATCCCCAGTTGACGTTTTATCCTCCTAACTTGTTATCATATCAAAATGGCTCCTAACTTAAACACAAGGCTGAATATGGAACTGTGGTAGATCATCCCATTAAAGCTATTGTAAAGAATCTGATTTGTTTCTGACATAGGAAGCTTCAGATTACTTCTCCTGATATTTCCTTTGGAAATAAATATTGAATTACTTATTGGAATCCAATTAATGAGAGAATTTAACTGTATAAATAACCATAAAGAATAATATCTTTAAATCTGGATTATTGGTACCACTAGTATATAATCTATCATCTTAAGGTAAGGGGCCCCAAAGAAGCGGTCCTGCCTCATTGAGTATCTTACCTCTATCTGTCAGATAGAATACCAATTTTTTAGGGATTAAACTAAGCTGCCACACAAGTCAGTGGATTACAGGGATGAAGTACTTCTTTCTGCCTCATTCCTTTATTAGAACTCTAGGTTCTCAAGTTGTGGCAAACTCCTGAGCTATAATTCATATTCCGCATAATCATAAATTAGAATTATATGGACAAACCAATTATTCTATCAATGAATTTTTGATCTTCCCCGAGATTTTGGACCATGCTTTGAAAAATCTAACCCCAAAATTATTAGGACATCTCCAAAAAAGCTCTTTAGGTCCCACAGTATGCAGTCATCGCCTATGTAAAACCCTTTCTTACTTAACATATTATGGATGTGAACTGTTTTAGCACACTACAAAATTTTGTAATTGACTTGACAACTAAAATTTCTTAATTAAAAGTAAAATTGGGGACACCCTATTCCTCATGGATGCTAAAATGTAGAAGCCCTTCTCAAAAATATGAAGATATCTTCTATATTAGCCCATGAAGTTATGTATATTTTCTTGAGTAATCTACTAAGTGGAAATCAAAGATCATCCCCATTTAAAGTTGAGATAATCCAAATGTTAAAGTAGAGGAAGCTCAGGTCTTGAGTTAAAGCACTACTTGATGCTGATTACTGGTACTATCAAAAAGCTCTTGGGCTTCTCCTTTGCTGTTAATACGCAAAAAAGATGGAGGTCATTAAGTTGTTATGGACTATCGCTGATAGATTTATCACCCTAGTAGATAGTTACCCCAACCTTGTATAGATAACTCTTTACATTTAATATCAATATTAGAATATTTTTTGGTGGTGAAACTTACAGGAGTTATTATAAAAATTTAACTTAACCCGAGTATTGCTATATTTTCCTTTATCTTTAGTAAAAGCTTTTCAAACATACACAGATACCGCAGGGGCTATGCAACTCCATTACTACTTTTCAAAGAGTGATATATGGACGCTTAGAGGACCAAAGGTGATCCTGCGTGTTAGTCTATCTTGACAACATAACTGTCTTATCACAATTTTTCACAGCCCATCTACCTCAACTTAGTGAGGTCTTTTGGCAACTGTGGCAAACATTATTAGAAAAAAACCAAAAATGTTCTTTCTTTAAAACTAAAATTGATTTTATGGGACATGAGGTAAGTCAAGGAGGAATATCCCTAATGATGACAAAATTAAGCCATTTCACAAATGTCTCCACTAAAGTCCCTTTGAGATGTGCAAGTTTTTATAATAATGGTCACATATTATTGCTAATTTATTCCTTATATCTGCAGATACATCCAGACTTTTAGATTAAATGCAAACTAAGGAATTCCTTTTTAGTGAAAGAACTAGCATCAACGGTCCTTTGGTATATTATTTGTAGCACTTACAAACTCTCCTATTCTTATACACCTCAACTTTTCCAAAAGTTTATCCTTTTACTGACGTTATTATATTTCTATAGGAGCTATATTATTCCAATTTGATAAATTTAGTGGACCATCCCATTGAATATTATAGCAAAACTTATCTAAGGCAGATCACAACTATAGTATAACAGAACTGGAATGCCTGGTGGTTTTAACGGCCATCAAAATTTCCACCCCAATTATATGGGACCACTTCACTATAATCACTAATCATGTTTTGGTTCAATGGCTCCAGAAAATGAAAGATCCTGGCAGGCGTTTGGAACAATGGTCTCAAAGAAAAATACAATATTAAGATTACTCTATTGTCCATTATCCAGTAAAAAAACAAAATGTATATTCTTTGTCAAAATTACCTATACTAACTATAACCAAACCAAATACTATCAACTCTACAATTTCCTAAAACAAACTTAACTGTAAAAATGAGTCCATCACGCCACTTCCTCTGATGTGGCTTCTGGACCCTTTTCAGCGGAATCTAAATGAGGTATAATTGTTGATTTCTCACACTTGACATTTTTGATTGATGGACCAGAGTGGGCAATCTGCCCCCACTAAAACATCTAACCATTTTAACCCACCTGAATTCAATTCAGCCAATCAGAACCAGGCTTGGACCACCATATGCGCCCAAGAATCCACCCATTCAATAACCACCAACCACCCAAATTCAGCCTCCAATATTCTTGTGAACCAGAATCCTTGGGACCTATTGGATGAGGTTGACAAATCATGTAAAATCATCACTAATAAGGAAAATGGTGAACCTCTCAGCCAGTTCAATTATAAATGGGCCGAATTTTTCAATTCTGATTTTGACAAAACCTTCTCCCCCAAATGATTTGCTCCTAAACCCAGTTCTGTCCTTTACCAAAGTGACCACCAGCTCTCCTTAGCAGCGATGGCATCACCTCATTGCCCAAACCTCCGCAAAGTGGTGGCACAATCAGTATACCAATTTCATGAAGGGCTGAGCAATATCAACTACCTCCCTAATTTCCCTAAAGTAGCACAGGAGGAATTCACCAAATTGACCACTGCTGCCAATGACGCAGTCTTACACGTTGTGGAACTAGCAGCATTCAACCCAACCTCTAAAATCACCCCACAAAGTATAACCAGTTTGGTACAACTCAGATGCCCACCTTCAAGATGAACACCACGTTGCAGAGTTAGTTGAGGCTGTCCTCCAAGCAGATCTTGAAGAAAGTAACACATATTCTACCTCCATCCACCCCCACCATGCTGATGCCCTAACACTCTGACTCTCCGCTTTTGTCCGCCACTACAACCATTATGATTTTATCATGAAAAATAAGCCTATAGCAGATCTTCCTGACCCCCTCCTCCTCTACCATGGTGGGTTAGTGGTATTCCATTCCCTGCCAGGTGAGGGTTTTGTTTTGTTTTTTTTGTTCCATTTTTAAATTCGTTTTTTTGCTCATTGAGTATTGGTAAGTCTGTCCCCTGGTCAGCATACCTCAAATAAAAATTAAAATTTTTCTAAAAAATGAGTTATCACGATCCAAAATGAGTTAGAGAAAAGGTTGAAGAACATAAAAATCTGGGACAATAACTCTATAAGCCATATCACCCAATGGCTGACATATATCCATCCCTCCAAATAAACTGATGTTACCTTGAAAGGCATCTGCAAATCAGCCATGGATCAATTTAAAAGCCTATCAATGGCTCAAGTCCCAGTGCTATTGGGAGGAGATGCTTCCCTCAATCAATAATGTATTAGAGTATTGATTATTATGCAAAAGTCAAGCTGGCCCTACTCTGCGGCCGCAACATCAAGTGGTTCCCCCATTAAACCCTTTTTATGGTTAGTATTGATGATGTGGGACCTCTACATCAAGAATCCTATGGACATCAGTTCCTCATAATGGCTGTTAATCATATTATGAAGTGGGTTGAAGCCAGATCCCTTTCATTGGCTTTGGAAAAAGCTACCGCTTCATTTTTATATAGTTGTATTATTAATCAACATGGGTATCCTACCATATCCTCTCAAACAATAAACAAAACTTTTTGGTCATTTCTGGTGCAAGAATTAACCAAAAAATGATATCACTCAAGCTTTTACCACCCCCATCATCTTAAAACCAATGAAATGGTAGAGAGAGTTAACAAAAAACCTCCACTTTTGGAAAATGGCCTTGACCAACTCTCTAAATTTAGACACATACTTACCAAGTGGAAATTCAGCCTACTAAATTAATCACGATCAGATTATCAGAATGTCCCCCTTCCAAGCTTTGTATGGAAGGAATATCCTAGTGCCATCTAAAGATCAGTCTACTTTTATCTAAGCCTTTCTTTAAGCCCATGAAGTTACTATGAAAGCTATTCCTAATGAAATCGTTCTGATTTTAGGCTCTAGCTTTGGAGTACTTGTGTGTTACCACCACCAGAGGGACAAATCAGTTTGACAATAAACATGTTCCTGCATACTTTCCAACTTGGTGAATTAGTCCCTTTATATAATCATCAGCCAGGTGGAAGAGATAATATATTGGGCCAAATTGGTCAGGACCTTATAAAGTCGAATATAAAGATGGAAATGAACGTTTTATTGTTGATGTTGTCCAGGGTACTGTGGTTAACAAAGACTTAGTCAATATCTTCAACACTTTAACCACCCTACATCAAGCTTTAGAAGGGGTCGTTGTCAAGAATTTAACCTAATCTGACAATTTATTCACTGCTGATGATGGGGTTTAACCCAATTTAGAAAATTAATGACTCTGTTGTCAGAGTACAAACCCAATCTAAACAATCAAATACACTTACTTCAAAAAAATTGTAAAATGCCGCAGAAAACCTGAAGAGTGAAACAGATATAGATTATATCTCAAAAGTGTAAGGCAAATTTTCTCAAAGTCTTAATACCTAATTTTCTCTGAATATTGTCCCCTGAAAATAAACAGGTTACATTTATTCTGCTATTTAGTTTCAGTTGCTATTATATAACCTAATTCAAGGCTAATCAAGTAAGATAATTTTTAAATTGTATATTTATTATTTAAATTCCTTACTTCTGGGTCTTTGGAAGACCTAAACATTCCTTTAGATCATTGGAGTACACACCCCTGTCCCAATAATGGATGTCCCGACATAATCCTCTTGGAAAATGGAAAGAACCCTTGGTCATTACTAGTGCAAGGATCACGTAGAATAATGGGGCACACTATAGCGTTTACCAATCCCTATCATCCTGCAACCAATGGGATAGTAGAGTGAATTAATAAACCTTACCTTCAACCCTTTTGAAAATGGTCTTGACCAACTCTTACACTGGACATTGTCAGATTAAAAGATCTTTTGACTGTATACAAGGTTTGAAATGGGTCTCAAAGCTGTAAACCTAGTGGAGAGGTCGATGAAAATGAAAAATGGGGTGAATAGACTATTTTAATGAGTTAAAAAGATTAGATACTTATAGGGCAAGTGAGGACATGATGCCAACAGGACCTCCATGGCCCTGATTGATCAGGATCTTTCACATTCTTCCAAATTAGCTGCCTAGTTGATGCCTTCATTGTTCCTTGTTGACATCGTCCTCATGAATGAATTGTTAGGAGTTGCGCCTTTCAAGATTTGTGAAGTGGAGGTGCAATTCCATAATGCATCTACATTAAAGCTCATGCGTGTAATGCTTCCTGATTGTGTTTCCCATCAGTGCCTTCTAGTAAAGGTTTCTATTTTTAAGGGCTCAAAAGTTAACTTATCAAGGCTCAATTAAGGAGTAGAGATCTTGACTTGTTTATTGTCTTAAATACTGACAATGCCCCCCAATATCCTTTAAGATGGGAATAAGGGGCTGTAGGAATTGTCCATGGACTTGGTTTACCACTATCCCTTGAGTAAAATCAGCAATGGAGTATTTGGTTTTCACTTTTCGAATTATCTGGTAGGGTCCAGACCAAAGAACTTCAAGATTATTATATCAATCTCCAGGATATTGGTGATAAATGAGTACTAGGTCGCCTAACTGAGAAATTTGGTAAGGAGAATCAGCTGTCTTATATCAGGATGTCTCCTTTTCTGTGGTGGTAAAAATTCCCTGAGTGGCTAGGGCTTGAATCTGGAAAATCTCATCAGCTAAGGCCCTCATTGTAAAATCATAGATCTTGGGCACAGAGGATTGAGTAGGGTCTGACTGCTACTTGGCAGCCAGGAGGTACTCCCATATAGAGCTTTAGAAGGGGACATCTTGATTACATGATGGTAGTTTATTCATTAAGCGATTAAAGCACTATGCAGATAGTAGATCCAGCGTGTAGGGTCATAGATGGCCAGATTCTGCAAGCCAGAAGCAAGTTTCCATTGGTGTGTTCCACTACCTCATTTTGTCAATGGATTATAGGGGGTGGTGAAACCTTGGTTAGTCCCATAAAGCGAATTTAGTTACTAAACTACAAGTGAGGTGAAGTTTAGCCTTTTGACTAGAATAAGAGTTTGCGGGCATCCATGCTGAGAGAAAACAGATTGGAAAAGGAATAGGACCATGGCTTTCATGGTGGCAGCTGGTGCAGAGATTTCTTTGTCCCATTTGGTCAAATGGTCCAAAGCTAAATATGATATATCTGTTCCCATATAAAGTGGTTGGTAAAGGGACAACCACATTGATGCTGACAACATTGTATGACTTGAGGGGCCATGACTAACGTTGTTACTTAGGGCTAGCCCAATCATGGGTTCAACAATTCAAACAGGCCTCTAGAACTTTCTGGATAGTCTCAATCATCTGATCCTAATAGCAACAATTCTCTAGCTATTCATAAGTCTTTTTAACTTCCCCGTGCCCCACGGCCATGTGTACTTAAAGGATAACAATGGTTTGTGGAGAAGGGTAGATATAAGGGAGCCATTTCTTGTTAGTTTTCTTATAAAACATACACTCTTTGATTTGGGTGTCATGGGTCATTTTCCACATCTCAGTTTGGGTCTCAGAAGTTTCAAACTCCCACCGTTCAGGCAGGCCAATTAGATCATATAGTCAATCTTTTGGGGGGTTATAATCCAGCACAGGCATCCTCAAAAGACTGACAGCATTCTGATGGATCACTCCTGTGCAATGGACAATGGTAAAATTGTAGTTCTGTAGACTTAATGCCCACCTTACAACATGCCATCCAGTTCCTTCATTTTCTGCAACCATTGGAGCAAGAAATGTTCTGTGATGACAGTGAAATGAGTGCATATAATTAGGGCGGAAATTCTTAATTGCCAATAAAACAGCTAAGTACTCATAATTGGTAACACTATAATTTCGTTTAGCTTTTTTCAGGGTTTTTTAAAGTAAGCCCATGGATGGTTGACTTAACTTTCATCATGTTGAGCTAGAATAACCCTGACTGCGATGCCACTAGCATCAGTGAATAGCAAGAATGGCCAGTCAAAACGTGGATAAACTAAAATAGGGTTATTACAAAGGGCAGTACTCAGCTCATAGAAGCCTGCTCTTGTTTGAGCCGTCACTCAAAAAGCACATTTTTCTGTTTAAGGTAAACAGGGATTTGGCTAAGTTGGCAAAATTAGTAATAAACAATTGATAATAAACCACCATGCCCAGGAACACTCTAATATCATTGAGGCTCTGAGGGCGCTACATTTTAATGGAAGCGACTATATCCAGAATGGGCTGAATTCTATGTTTTGAGACTTTTTGTCTTTATAATTCCATTTCAGATTGAGAGAAAGAGAATTCAAAGCTTAGTCTTTATGGAGGCCTCCTTTTTGATTAAATACTTCCCAGAGATGTTACATATGGCCATTGAAGGTTTATAGGGCTTCCATTTTTTAGATCAATATTGTTATTCACAAGAATACTGACAGTCAATACTAGAAGCTATCTAATACATATGACAATCATATTTTTTATTTCAAAAGGTGCCAAGTCACCGCTTATGTTCCATCAGCTAGAGTGTCCATACTATAATATAGCAAAATGGACTTATTGAAGTTAAGTACAAAAAAACAAAATATATAATTAAGAACTTAACTTTATTATAGTATAAATTAGGTGGTTTTATAATGTGCTAAACAATATAAACCTCAAAGCTAATTGTATTAGTAAAATTTATAAATGAGAAATCCAGAAGTAAGGCTCTTGGTCAGGCGATGCATTCCAGATGGTATAAAGCTTTTGCAGCATATTTTTGATAGGGAAAACTTGTAAGTTAAAAAAATTAAGTCAGATGAGACTTGGTATCACTTAGGTTGATCATTTGGCAGATTCTTGATTCTTAACTTTTGTGAATGCATCTTAGTTTAATGCCTCAAGTACCACCTTAAGTAGTTGTCACCTGACCTACTGATGATTCTTCATTTTAATTAGGCAAGATTTCATATTGTAGTATTTTAAACTCAAATTGATCTAACTTAAATTTCCCTATGGCCAATTTAAGTCATACCAACTACTTTTTATCCAGGTATTTTATCAGGGTAATTCCTTTAACCCCCTTCTAAGGTCTAGGCGTCTCTTTGGTTGAGGGAGGTAAATTCAATATTCTTCCCATCATGTTCAATATCTGGATATCTGACATCACCCCTTTAAAAATACTGGCAGTGGAGTACCAATTCAAGGATCAGCTATGTAAACAGTTGATTGTTACTCCAGTTTTTTAGGATTTTATTGTGTACTCATCTCCACATTTGTAAGTTATAGCATATGGCCCATACCAGATGGAATCTAATTTTTCTCCTTGGAAGGCTATTTAATTTGTGATAATATAGTACCAAGTTAGAATTCTCAAAGGCGGGTAAAGAATGCCACGTCATTTGCTGCTTGACCTTCTCTGGTAGCCGTCTTGGCTAGATTTGTCATTGCCTCTTATTGTAAATGAATGATCTTCTGAGCTAATATTTTTAGCACTTTCTTGCGCTCTTTGGTGTTGTCACTAGTAGCTTCACGAGCTATTAAAGCAGGGATTACAGGTTCTCTTATGTATAAATCTTTAAAAGGAGACATTTTAATAATTTGATGGATCTTAATCTTTAAGCCATCAACACACTTGGGAAATATTGGTCCAAGTGTAATGAATTGATAATGTCATCTTTTATACTATTAAAACCAACACTTCATTTGCTCTTTTACATTTCCATTAGTTGATGGGCTGTAGGGCACTGATAATAGTTGTTGAGTTCCCATGCTCTTAGCTAAGATCCTCACAACTCTTGATGTAAAGTTCTTCTCATTATCGCATAACAGTACCTTTGGGCAGCCATGCCTAATAAATATATTGGTATAGAAAAGTTAGCAGTAGCTTTGGCAGTCTGCACGGATTGCAATTGCTTTGACCCACCTTTTGAAATGATTAATTCCTTCATTTTGTATTGAGTCCCTCCTGTGGATTCTTTCAAAGGACCTATGACGTCTAAACTGATGGTGTGAAATTTCTGCTGAGGGGTCATGGGCTGATACTTGTACTTGGACTTATGCAACGTCTGCTTTTTACAAGTGATGCAAGAATCTAAGACTTTTACTACAGAGTCCATTATTATTTACCAATAGTAGAGATTCTTGATCCATTCATAAATTTTCCTGCCTCCTCCATGCCATATGGTATTGTGTGCTTCCTATATGACTGGTACCCTTTCTGAAGGTTTCAAGTAAGGTAGCCAGTTAATTCCAAATTTCTTGTAAAGTAATTCGTTAAAAACTTTGTATTTTAAGTGTGTCTTTTTAGAATCTTCTGAACTGGTTTATTCTCGTCCATCCAATAGTCTGGCTTCATGAGTGGGTCGTGTAACCATTCATCTTCACTATCGTTTAAACATAGTAGGTGCAGTTGAGTCAATCCATCTACATTTATGTGCTTCATTTCAGCCCGGTGGACAATGCCTTGTCATAGTGCTGAAGCTCGAGAGCCCAGTGGTCTAATCTTCCTGTCAGATCTTTCATTGTTCGCAGCCACTTTATAGAAGCGTGGTCTGTCATTACGGTAAAGTTTTTTACCATACAAAAAGGGTCAGAAATGTTTTACCACCAGGAGAACAAACAAGGACTCTTTTTTATGACACTGTAATTTTCCTCAGCTTTGGAAAGCATTTTACTATAGTAGGAAACTGGGTGGTCAATGTTTTTGTCATCCAATTGAGAGAGGATGGCGCCTATGGCTGATACAGTGGCATCAGTAAACAGGATGAAGGGCTTCCCATAATCCAGATGTCATAAGATCAGTCATCTCTTCAACAGATTCTTCATTGGCTCAAATGCAGTTCGTTGCTCCAATCCTAATATAATAGGGTTGTTTTAGCAAGCATTCTGACAAGAGGTTCAGTGAGTTGAGCAAATAATAGGGATTAATTGATGGTAAATTCACATCATTACTAAAAATACATTTATGTTCCAAAGGCTCTTCAGCTCAGGCATCTTGTAGATTGCTTCAACATTTTCTACAATTGTTGAATTCCTTCCTATGATATGTTGTGTCCTAAAGAATCCAGTTTCTACTGGAAGAAGGTCATTTCACAGGCTATAACTTTAAGTGGTTTCTCTCAGTCATTGAAACACTGACTCGAGGTAGTCTAGATGGTCTAAAGGTTTTTGAGAATACCGCTATGTTATCTAGGTATACAATTACACCTTAATTTAAGACAATGCATGATGTGGTCCATCACCCGTTGTACCAAGGTGGTAGCATTTCATAATCCCTGAGGGAAACAGGTAGGTTTTTCAAATCCTTTTGTGCATATCAATTCGCATTTTTATTGGTCTTCAGGTGATATCCATCTCTTAATAACTTCTGGTGAGGTCCTCTGCGGAGAAAAAGTGTAAGCCAAATAGTCAGGCCAGAGCATCATCAATTCATAAAATTGGATATCTGTCCTTCTTAGTGTAGCTGTTTAACTTCTGGTAATCCATCACTATTCAGTAATCATTTTTTTTTCTTTATAATTAACAGTGGGGACAACCATGGACTCTGATTGGGCACAAGTAAGTTAGCATCCAATAATTGCCTGATCTCAGTCTTTAAGTGTTGCTTCTCATCTCTCAACTTCTTATATGCTTCGATTGGATATGTGTTGAATCTCAAAGTTGATACTATATATCCAGTCTTTCATGTGACTATAGTTGACATCTGAAGTAGAGAAAGTATCTTTATAGCCTTTTAATAACATATGTACTTTCTTAAGTTCCTCCTGATTTAATTTATCATATATATAGAATCGTGGGATAGCGCAAATTAAATTATTTAGTGGGTAGACCAAAATTAATTTGATCACCAATAAAATGTACCTTCTTGATTTCATCAATGGGAAATAATTGACCTTTCCTAATATCTTGGTGTTTCTTGACTAGGTAATCTGCTTGTTAGGTTTCCCAATTAATAGCAAATAGGCTACTAACAAGCTGTATTGAGGACTCATGCTAAAACTCTTGGTTCAAATTTACTTACTCATTGACACTAGTAATGTGTAGCAAGCAGTTTGGGCATATACTTAGGGTTATATTGATGGGTACCTTACTTTGTTCTCTTAGTTTAAATATTACCTTATCTGTGAAATAAAATGGTATGCCCTCTACAGCATCTACTGAGTCTGGTAGCTTTTTTGTGTTTCTTTTAGAGGTAGGATATTGTAAAAGTAAAGTGGAAACAGGATACTCAACCAGACAAGAGTAATCCTTCTTGATAAAGTATTTATTATCCACTACAAGGGGAACTTCAAAGTTGAAGAGGTATAAGTATTATTCTTTCAGATTGAAAACACATTTTTATTTAATCATAAACTGTGTCCCAATGAGTATTATATTAAATTTTGTCTAGGCAACTGCAGGAGCTTAGAAAACGAACTTGCCAACTTAAATTGGCAAAATGAGTATGCACCTATTGCATCGGTGTTGTTTGGACTGGTGGTACTATACTCTTGAGTGTATTCACTGTTGAAGCGAGCTTGATCTTCTTGATAAATCAGGATGACACAACATTGATAGTTGATCCTATATCCAAAATAGACATGACTTGGAACTTTAGTTTACCACTTCTATTTTGGTAATGGTTACTCCAAACTTCAATAGAAGGGCCAACACCTCTATGAAGCAAAACGTTGTATTGAGCTTTAGGGGATCCTTAGGATGATTTTCTTAATTTCCAGTATACAGTGAATGCTTGGGATGAGTCAGATCAACAGGACAAGGTACTGGTCATCATTGCTGATGGTATCATTTTTATTGGGATAACTGATAACCTGATTGACATAAGTTCCCTTTAGAACCTGGGTATCATTAATAATTTCAGCATTCAAGCAATTCAGAATGGCGATCTCAACGGGTGGATCTAAAATGTAATCATCTGTGTCCTCATGACCCCCTTCAGAGTTATCAATGGGTTCAATCTCAATGAAATTGAGATAAAAAAATCAGCAATGTTTTGCTTTCAGGTACTTTGGGTTACAACTTTATAGGTACCTGACCCTAAGCTGCCTTTTTTTCCCTGATCAGTAAGGGCAGGGATCTTCTTGAAAAATAAATCCTCAGTATAGTTGTTCTTCTCACAATAGTTACATTTTAGCTTTTCCCCCTTCTTATGCTTCACTTCCTCAACGGTATGCACTCTGGGTTTCATGGAGGCCTTTTGGGAGGTCTCTGACTTGTGTATATCAACTACATCGAGCATGGCTTCTTAAAAGTCTAAGATGGAATTGAAGATTCATTTATTGGATGTGACATACATGGTTATGTCAAGGTGTAAACCAGCATTAATGGCAGTTACAGAATCTTTAATTGTAAGAATATTTGAGGTCAACAGCCTTTGAGCTCAATATAAAAGCGATCAGTGAATTTGTCAAGGGTTTTATTTTGGCGTAGCATAATTCTCATGAAGCTTTTTCTTCACACTCAGGCTCTACTTTGACCCAAATTCCTTGATGAGCTCATCCTTTACTTCTCTCCAAGTAATTAGGTCATCTATATGGAAGATTTATAGCCTCTTGAGCCATACATCTCAAACAAGATACTATTTTTTTATTTTGATGATCAGTTGCACCTTCCATTGAAGCTTTCTAGGTGTAGATGATTGATGTTAAAATTCTTCTCCAGGTGTAAATTTATCCTTGAAAGTAGACTTAAAGGTAGTGACCTTTAATCCTGTAATGATGTGTACTCTTAATGCTTCAGATTTGTTAATTTTGGTTCTTACGTTGCTCAGTTCAATTTTCCATTTGAGTTGACATATTTGGTACTGTAGAGGTTTGAGATGTTGCTCCATTTCCTTAATGGTAAGTCTTGTTGTAACATCCATTAAATTGATTCTTCGTTCAAGAATGACTTTGTCATTCTTCAATTCCTTAATGCAGATTTCCAGAGCATGAATTTTTGGCAAGCGGATGAGCAGTACATCTTCATAGCTTATTCTCATCCTCTAATACTCCAATGAGCTGATTTAATCTCCTTCTTAATCTCCTTGCATTAAGTGCTCTGAGAAGGCTTGTTGGTCTTAGCTTTCAACTCTTTTGTAAGAGTATTTCAGCGTTTCTCAACTTTGTTGAGGTGATGGTAGACTTGGTTAATGTCCTCTTGACTGGGGGATTTGCCTCTTAAGTTGCTCTTTAATTTTTTAAGTTGCTCAGTAATGGAAATAGTAGATACCTGTCACACCCATTTTGCTAGATCATGCTTGACATGTTCTACTTAGGAAATAATATTTTGAGATACTGATGGAGTCTCAGAGGTTCAATGGACCTCCAACTCATTAATTAGTCATATGGCTTGCTCTATCTGGGCTTAAGGAGGGAGATCTGTTCTTCCTTCTGTTGACGGCTAGTAGAATATTGAGCAGCCATTTTACCTTAGCTTCGATATCTTTCCTTCAGAGCTCTTCAATGAAGGCGTTAAGTAAATGCTTGGTATTTTTCTTTGACTCTGATGTACATTTAAATAATTTTTATAGCTTCCTACACATACTCAATAACACCTGAATCAATAGTCCTTATTTGATTATAAAGCTGAATAATGTAGTAACAGTTCATTTTGATTAATGGCAGTTGTCTCCTATACTTTATGATTCTAAACTATATGCCTGCTTGTAGGCCGTCTGTAAGGCCCCTTGGGTATTGATATGATGATTTAGTTCACTGTTGTGGACTCCTAGTAAGTACAAAATATGATAAAGCGCTGGGTGTATGAAATTGCATAATATAGCCTGATAGATTTGAACTCGATCCATCACTTTTTGGGAGAGCACTGGATTCATACAGGTTCATGAGAGTCCTATCCACAGCAGATGCCCTTTCATGGCTGCTTCTTTCTCAGAAATAGTGACTCTATGAAGTTACTCCCATACTCATTCATTGGAAAAAAAGGCTATACGACAAGATTAAGGATTCTTCATGGGCTTCTCTTAAACTTTCTAAATGTGATAATGAGTGGATTTTCCCATTTGATCATCTTCTTTGCCATTTCTACTGTGCACCCAGCAGGTGACACCATCAATCATATTATCTTATATGGTGCAAAAAACCAGTTGCAAATATTGCTAAGCGTAGACTGACCCCTTGTAGTAAGCACCATCCAGTTGGGCTTCCATTTTTAAGCCTGATGGCGCTATGCCCATGTGTCCTGACAGTCAATACTTGAAGCTGTCTAAGATGCATGAAAGGTATATTTTTACTTAAAGGGTGACAAGTCACCACTTATGTCCCATCAGCTAAAGTATCTATCCTATATTATGGCGAAATAAACTTATTAAGGTCAAGTGCCAAAAACAAAATATAAATTTAATACGTAACTTTATTATAGTATAAAATACAGATTTTTATATTGTGCTAAGCAATATAAACCTAAAAAAAGTATTAATAAATTAGCTGAGTGGAAAGCCAGAAGGGAGGTTCTTGGATATACAATGCATTCTGGATGGTATAAAGCCTTTGTAGTATATTTTTGACAGGGAAAACTTGTAAGTTGAAATAACCAAGTCAGATGAGACTTTGTATCGGATAGATGATCATTTGGCAGATCCTTGATTCTCAACCTTTTAAAAATCTCAGGACATGGGAAACTAGTCTACTATATGAGTTTGATATTTCTTAAGTCTTTGGGAAAGTAGCCAATCAATTGAGGAATCAAAAATAAGAAATTTGAAGCTGCAATTCCTGAAGCAATATACTTTAATAAGTAGTTGTTGAATAATCACTTAACAAAAGTAAATTGAAGATCAATTGAAAAAATAAGTGATGTTTATTTTAGTTAAACTTTATAGATTTTGTATAGATATTTGAGATTGTTTTGATGAGATGGACATCTAAGCTCTCTTAATACAGGATCTTTCATCAACCGCTGTCAGGATTCTAGTTAAGATAATTTCCTAGAAAAGATGAGAGGTTACCCATTTACATCATATGCTGTTTTTTCAAGGATAGCTGAATATTATGACAATTGAGGATCAGTTGTATAAATGCTTCTTCATCAATTGATTTATCATAGGTGATCTTATCATGGAGGAGAGTTGATTCTATCTCCATTATTATTCCAATGTATGACAATGCCCCCTCAGGATCATGTCAAAGAGGAACATAGGGCCTAAGAAATAAGCTTGAACTCAATTGACTAGAGATCCATGGGCCAAATTGGCGATGGAATATTTAGAGCTGACTTTGTGAATAAGTTAATATGGACCAGACCAAGTGATATCAAGCTTGTTGGGTCAACCTCCTGGTCAATGATAGTAAAGCATAACAAGGTCTACTAATTAAAATACAATTAATGCAGATCATCTGGCATTTGATTGTCTAGCTTTTCTAGAGGTCGTGGATATTCTTCATTCCATAGAAAGAGCCTGTAACTGAATTAACTCATCTTCTAGAGCTCTTTTGGTTAAATCAGCGGTATCTGGAACAGGATTGTCTAGTAATGGTTGTACACTACTTGGCAATCTGGGTTCTCTCTCATATAAGCCTGAAAAAAGGACATCTTAATAATTTTGTGATAACTTATTCTGCAAGCCATCAATGCGATAGGAAAGTAATGATTTCAACAATGAGGATCCAAAGTTGCCTTCTTTTTCAGATAGAATCCAAAATCCTGTTATAAAGCTCAACTGCATCGTTGGAGGAGGGATTATAAGGAGCAACAAAATGATGAATAGTATTAAACAGCGAAGTCAGCTCCCATATTACCATTGACATGAAATCAAGACCATTATCTTATCCTAGTACTTGAGGGCACATGTGCTGGGTAAAAACGTGCTGGAATAAAAAAATCACAGTGGCTTTAACAGTAACAGCTGACATTGAAATGGCTTCCACCCATTTAGTTCAATGATCTATGGCCAACAGTATGTATTTATGGCCGTGGAGCCCCACCAGTAAAGGCCCCACTATATCTATACTAACCATATGGTAAGGTCCTGAAGGGGCACAGTTTGATGTTGATATTGAGGTTCAGGCTGATCCTGGTTCTGCCAAATAATGCACACCTTGAGGACTTCATGGATGATTTCTAACATCCTATCCCAATAGTATCGAGTCTTCATCCATTCATAAGTTTTCATAATGGTATGATGGCCAATTTCATTTTGTCCTTCCACAATTATTTCCGTTTGAGAAGAGGGTCATATATAGGGGATCCATTTACCATTGCTAAGTTTATAGAGCAAAATCTTCTCAGATATAAGGGGTTTTGGTCTTCTTACATAGTTCATCCTGTATTTCTTTTGTCTAAAGAGCGCATCTTTCCAGTCTTCTAATAAGATCATTAATTCTATCGTCTTTGGGAGTAAGCACATCTAAGACAGGCATCCTAGATAGACCATCTGCGTTTTGATGGATAGTTCCAGCACATTGCTCAATAGAGTAATCATAATTTTGTAAGCAAAAGGCTCAGCGTGCTAACCGTCTTTCAGGATCCTTCATTTGTAGCCACCATATGAGGCATGATTGGTGAACACAGTGAAATGAGTTCCATACAGGTAGGGAAGTAATTGTTTAATAGCTAACAGGAGAGCCAGGCACTCCCACTCAGTTACGCTATAATTTCTCTCCACCTTACTTATAGTCTTAATGTAGTTGGTGACTGGATGGTCTACCTTATCATCATCATATTAAGCGAGGATTGCTCCAACTGGGACATCACTGGCATCAGTAAACAATATAATAGGCTGAGAAAACTGAGAATGAATTAGATTTTTGGGTGAGTACACAAAGCAGCCCTAAGCGAATTGAAAGCTTTTTATTGTTCAGGTTTTTATTCAAACGGCACTCTTTTTTGTAATAGGTAAGTTAAGGGTTCTGTTTACTCAGCAAATCTATGGATAAAATGTCAGTAGTAACCTACCATCATTAAAATATTTGTATATCTCGTAAACTAACAGGAAAAAGCATCTTCTCTATTGCATCAACCTTGTTGGGAAGAGGTTGATCCCTTTATTTGATACCTAATGCCCAAGAAACTCCATTTTCATTTGAAAAAAATTAGCACTCTAATAGTTTTAGCTTTAGAGATTCTTCTGTAGTCAATTGAATACTTTTCATGGGTAATCCAAAGAGATGTGAATGTCTTAATAGTATAAATATATCGTTGAGGTAAACTAAAACGCAGGAAAGTTTGAGATCACCTAAAACCTCATCCATTAAACGTTGAAAGGTAGCTAGGGCTTACACAATTACTGCGGCACGCTGGTGGGCTTGAATGATCCTTTGTTAGAAATCAAGGTACATTTAGTTCAGTCCTCAGGTGCCAGTTCTATTTGCTAATAACCACTTTCTAGATCCATGGCTAAAAATTATTGGGCGCCAGAAAGTAACTGAAGAAAATTGTCAATCCAAGGAAGGGGATAATTATCCTTCTTAGTAACTTCATTAAGGCGTCAGTAATCCATCATAATGCATGACCATCATTTTTGGACTAATAATATGGGAGAAGCCCAGGGACTATGAGATGAAACCAATAACCCAGAACCCAATAGTTGTTTAAGTTCAACTGTCACATTAGTTTCTTCAACCTTACTCTTTCAATATAGTTAGGCACAAAAAAGGTCCCATTCCAGTCTCTACTTGATGTACTACACCATTCATCTTATCAAAATCTTATGTAGAAGTTAAAAAAGATCAGAATATTTCTCTGATGATTTATTGATTTCTTTACGATGATCAGTATAGGTCCAGGACTAATGGAAGGATTGGTATATCCAATGGTAGGGGGCTGGTCAATACCCATATCTCTCAAATCTTCAAAAGTTCAAACGTCTTCTACTTTGTCAACAATTAATAGGTGAACAAAAGCAATTAAGTTATTGTATTCAACACTTATGGGTGTATCTGTTAAGTTTGCCTAAAACCAAAATAAAACCAGCATATGCAAGGTTAAAAATTTTATAAACAAATCAACACTTTTCTTACCAAAGGTTTTGATGACCCTGAATTTCTAATAACTTCATAAGAGGTATAGTAACATGGATTTGAGTCCACAATAATTTGAGATTTTGGCGGAATTACCATGGCCTTAGGAGAATAGAGAGGTATACCTTTATATCCATCTACTGATTTATGAGGCAGTTGGAATCTAGACCCACGTACAGGATACTATAATCACTCAAATTTTATTTTACTTTTTCAATTAAACATGATCAAGCTTGAGTTTCAGTTTTATTAGAAGGAGTTTTCAAAAATCAGCACACTCAATGCCCAAAGGAGAGAAAGAAATCCTTCAGCATACTTGATAATAGCTACTTGATCCCCAAAAATTGCGTACCAAGCAATAGATCATAACTTGAATTATCCAAGGCAACAGCATAGTTTTTTATCAATAATTTTCCAAATCATATAGGTAAGGTGAGTACGCTTTAATAGCTTGAGTGCAGAGAGGACCAGCAGTCCCATACTTCATATAGTATGGTACATCAGGAGCCATCTTAGTCCGCTTTATAAGTTTGGAAGATATGACATAAACAGTTGAGCCACTATCCACAATGGCTATTACTGGAATCTTCTGAACCTTCACTACTACTTGAGTCACTTAACTACCAAATTGTGGGGGAAAAGTGAGAATATAGGTGTCTCATCAACCTTAGATAAAATAAAAGTAGAATTTTATTTCATCTTGAGTCCCAACCACCTCCTCTGATACTGACTGAATAACTTGTTCAACATAATTAGATAAGATAGACTTAGGTTGAGTATTAGAGGTTTTTCAACATGAAGAACCTCACCCTTAATGTTGATCCCTCTTTTCCTGCCATATCAGAACCCCGTTTCCAACATTTTGTGCCTTATGACATTTCTATTACAATAAGTACACCAAACTGCCTTTTTTAATCTACTGCATTTACTCTGGGTCAGTTAGAGGTGGTAGAACTTTTGTGAACCCATGCCAACAGTGGGATTTTGATAAAATCTTCTTTAATATCTTGAATACAAACGAAGGTACATTTCAGGCCAAACATGTAGAGTTAACTTTGGTAAATGGTTCTAAAGCTGATATTTCTTCTATGATATCATCATCCAAATTAATTTTTTTAATGGTCACCAAAGGTTGAGCGTTGGCATAGAAACAAATAGCAAAATCAGTGGGACTTTCTCCTTGTTCAACTGTATACCCATGAAAGCCTGCTTCTGGTTCAAAAAGGTTTGTTCAGTTCCAAATTCTGAACTAGAGCCGTTTAAATTGACTCCAAGATTGGAACTCCTGAAGATGAGGGGGCATTATCTCTCTGGAAGCACTACTTAAACAGGAATGAATATGTTTTTACTTTTTGATGGTCATTTGCTTATTCCATCGCACTCTCATAGGTGTGAAAGAATGAAGCAAACTCTCCTGTCCCAGGACGACTTTTTCTTCAAGACTAGGGTTGATAAAGTAATAATGCCAGCGACCACCCTAGAAACAAAGGATGCAATTCCAGGTCCAGTTGGTAAGCCAGTATGATGAGTTGTTTTCAAATAGTCTCTAATTCTTCTTGAGTTTCACTCCAAATGTGATTTAAAGAGGGTGCTGAAGCTTTTTGATTTTGCTCTTCTTTCAAAATCTGAATCTCAATTTGATGGGCCATAATTGATCTTTGTATTGGCTTAATCGGTCATCAAGGCGTTTAAATTTGTTATCCAATTGCTTATATGTCCAACAACTTCTGTAAATGCCGTAAAGTTATCCATTTCAATGTACAAGGCACTCAAAGAAAGCTGAGGGTCAAAGGGACTCCCATAAAGTGGACATTGCAGCTTTAGCCACATTTTCCAATTGATACTTCAAGGTAGCTATAACTTTGGATATATCTTTTCGCCATGAATCATCATCTCCAGGTACAGGAGCAGCCAGTTCTGAGGGTCCTGGAGGCTCTGGGGGTCCTTGTCTTCCATCATATACAAAAGAACACTTAGGCCCCCTGGGCCCACGAGGCCCTTCCACGACATCTTTGGTCAATTTTTGACAACGTTAATGTAAAGATTGTAATGTGACTTCGATTTTGATTAATTCTATGAGCCCAACCAAAATCATTTCCTGGAACCATTGATTGATTTGATCATCAAGATACCCAGATAACCCACTATCAATTAAGGAAGTTACATTTGAGCTTCATCTATCAACCGTCAGCTATCCAAAATGGCGTCTATATTGTCATAAATATGGGCTGAAGCAGTATTATAAAACTTAACCACTGCCAAGTGTAATTTGTGAGACATTCCTAGTTGTCTTCTAACTTAAAATGATGTACTCTAAGGGTCTGAAGAAGATGATGTAACTCGGGATCTACTGTATGCAAAGACAACTGTCAGTACCAGTTGCCACCTTATTAGCTAAAAATTGGTTAAATTCTTACAATATGCGCATTTTAGAGGGCACCTCAGAAGCCCTAGTGTGGAGAGGATGATTACCATTGTGATAAATCCTATCAAGTAATTGCTGAATTAATTTCTAATATTTTTGACATGAACTCAAAACTGACGCTGATTAACATTAGGGATAATTATTTAAAAATAGCCTGGAACTCCAAGGATTCATGTTGCAGAGGAGTTACTTCATATCTAGACATAGTGACTCAGTTAGTCACGCTTCTTGCATGATCATGGGTATCATTTTGACTGTCATTACTCTCCATGACGTGATAGAAAATTTCACTTGTAACAGCTCGGAGCCACCTGTAGTGAGCACCACTTTTTCTTAGGACACGGTTAAATAGTCTAGCAGATGAGTTTGATATCTCTTAAGGCAGCAAGAAAATAGTCAACTGAACAAAAAATAAAAAAATAAGAAGGCTCAGAGCTGTAGTTTCTGGAGAAGTATATTATTAAAAAAGTTTTTGTTAAAGAATCACTTAACAAAATTTTACAAAAAGATCAAAATACAAACCTATTGATGTTTATTTTAGGTAAATTTTTGAATATTTATAGGAATTCAGTATTGTCTTTGATGGAGTGGACTTCTAAGCTCTCTTTGTACAGGATCTTTATCAACCACTATCAGTATGCTAATAAAGATGATTTTCTAGAGGAGATAAGAGGTTTTCCATTTACATCAGAAGATGTCACTTCAGGGATAGCTGAATATTCTGACATTCAAGGATCAGTTGTAGAAATGACTCCTTCATCAATTGATATATCACTGTCAGACAATTACAAGTCCAATTATGTAATAAGAATGTTTCAGTTCAAAAT
Organism: Massospora cicadina; assembly: GCA_022478985.1. NCBI lineage: Eukaryota > Fungi > Entomophthoromycota > Entomophthoromycetes > Entomophthorales > Entomophthoraceae > Massospora > Massospora cicadina. The sequence continues at coordinate 1,008 of JAKSZP010000509.1, read as the reverse complement.
ATAAAATAAATTAAGGATGAAATCAGCCAAAAGACTGTGGCTGATTCTTGGTGGAACCCTTTGAATTGGGGCACTATTTTTATTAATAATACTTGGCCAAATAGCACGAGTTTAGGGAGTCATATTGCATCAACCAAGAGGCGGAATCAGGGGAGTCCATAGGTAGTTCCTCCCCAAACCACTTCCAATTTAATTCAAAGAACTACGCCGCAAACACCCCCTTTTATAGCCTTGGAGGGGGTCTCTCATGGTGCAACTATTTTCCGCCAAGGTGATTGGCTCAAATATTTGAAAACTTTGCCTCATAAACATGTCATATCTACTCTCAACTCTCTATTGGCTTTTCTGTCAAAGCAAGCCAAGATTTGAGGGCTCTGATAGGCCAAACGCCCATATTTCCAAACTAGGCTCAAAGTTAATAGTAAATTATTCACTTATCTCACTTCAGGCCTCTAAGTAATTTAAATACTAAGCAGTGCGATCATAAGAGGGTTCATTTTTTATCCCATCGCCACTACCTAATAAAAACTTATAAAACCCAAATTTTTATATTATATATAACTTTTTTTATCTTAACTGGTGATCATAAATTCCCTTCACATATTTTGGCAGTTGAGGAAAATATTTCTCCTACTATATTGTTGAAATCAGGGAATAATTAGCACATGTGAGAACACCCTCTACGCTGATTCCAACAAGTGGAGCTCACTACAGGGGCGATACACCACAAAAACACATAAAATGGAGGGTGCGGTGGTAATTAACCCACACAACCTCCCCGCTGCCTCTGATCCTCAGCTAGATGCTTTAGCATGGCAGCTAGACCACTCACTGTCTCAAATTGAATCACTTGAACAGCGCATTTGCCACGCCTCTCATGAGGCTGCGCTAATTATCACTAAACCCCCTTTCAGGGAAAAGTTTACCCCAGGTGAGGGTAGCATTGCTACCTTCTTCTCCATGTATGAGGATGTTATAGAAGGAACAACTGACAAGCAAAAATTTAAT
>JAKSZP010000508.1:0-67225 GCA_022478985.1 Massospora cicadina | reverse complement strand
ATCACCAAACTTGGCACAAGTATTCTATAAAGTTTGGGAACGGAATGCTAATATGTAATTGTTTAATATAATCATATAAATTTAAACATCAGTTTTATATAAGATCTAGAACGTATATTTATAATGGTAATTATATAGCAATTTGGCTGTGTATTTTCATATTCATTTAATTCAATAGTTTCATAGGCTTTGATATTTAGTTGGTAGTTTTTGGCTGTTTTGTAAGTTCAATAATTGTTTTTGCTGAGTAGTGGTTTATTTTTTGGTTGATTCGATAGGCTCAATAGTTTCAAATAAGAGATTGATGGTTTAATTAATTTGGCAGACTTAATTGATTTTAGCTAAGTGGTTGAAGGTTGGAATTTTTAATAGGTTTAATGGTTTCTGAACTTATTGATAGCTATCTACCAATATAAAAGCTAAAATAATTTAGAATCTAATTGATTTGATAAGTTTATTTTATTTGGCTGAGTGGTTGATGGTTTTTGGTCAAATCGATAGGATACAGTTTAGCTTTGGAGGTGATTAGTTATTAGTTGATTTGATGAGTTCAATTAGTTTTAGCTGAGTGGTTGGTCTTTTTGGTTGCTTCGATTGAGCAATTAGATTTAGCTGAGTAGTTATTGCTTAACTATATATAGAATCTAAATTAATCAATTCAAATCACCTGAAATTCTATAGACACCATAGCAAAGCACGGGTAACTCCACTAGTATACAAATAATAATTGATTGAAATGTTGACCAATCAATGAGAACAGGAGATTATGGCAAGATTAGGATAAATGAGAGTTTCAAATCAAAAGGGAAAAATGAATAGAAGACACCAAGCTGAGATGAATCCAGCTTGGGGAATCGAGATATAAAGAGTTACAGAGAGGATTGAGGGGGGTGCGTTTGGAAATTAGGTTGTTGCAGAAAGATCTGCATATTAGTACAATAATAAAGGTTGAAATAAGGGGCAATAGCTCCGTGTGAAAAGTTTATTAGTTTTATTAAAGAATTGGCAATCTTCATATCATCTGATTTGGTTGCCCAGTGGCTAATACCCTGTGCAAACCAACTTGGTGGAATCAAGACTCTACGCCAAGAATTAACAGTGGTGCTCACTATAGGGGGCCATTGGTCAGCTGTAGTTATTCAACGCTGTGAATATGATGATGAGCCCTCATTTGTTACATCACCATTATATCAGATTCCATGCACATCATGCGGAAGAAGTACAGGAGGCATCTAATAATGATACAATATTATTCACTGTGACAACCGGGTAATGATGAAGTTGTGATCAATCTGCAACTAGAAAACTGCCCTAAGCTGATGGCCAACCAACTAGGGCGCTCCACAAATGTGACTCTCAGCAGCTGCAGAATATTATGGAGTGGTTGTTACATGGATATCAATTATATAAAGATGAGGTGGGGGAGTATGCCTTGAGTCTATTTTATAACCAATGCAATCAAGAAGATCATTATGCCATGTACATGTCTTATCTGAATGCAACAACAATGGGGTTGACTTGCCACCTTGGTACTTGCAGAATCGAGGAATATCTAGTCACATATGTGCAACCATCTATTTGACAACTACTATGAGTATTGGATCGCCACAATATAGAAATTGGAGATGTGGTGTAATTTGCTTGAGCACAGCAAAATGATATTTGCCTCTTGCTCAACTGCCTTGATCGCTCTTTTTGGAGGTACAAGGGGCACTTGGGCAAATGGCCCACCGTGTTGAGAACATCCACTACCGTTTAGACATGTTGTTACCCCAGTTGCATCTTGAATTGTCTCGGGTAATTGATGAGCTGTAGGATTGACATAGTCTATTGATGGAATGGATTTGGGATGTCACGACGTTGGGACACAATACTGAGCATTTTATGACAGAAATAAAAAATGTGCAGAAGCACTCAAAGATGTGGTGGCCCAGCTTAAAGAAAAAATAACACTGGTGGAACAGCAAGTGGTAGATCAAATTAGCTTTGTATCAGCCAAAGTAAACCAACTTTGTATTGAATGAAGTAGCCAGCAAAACTGATAATGAGCTTAACCCTTGGCCAACATCCCCCAAGTACCTGAAGCTAGTCCACTGGGTTACCCAATTGGAAGCAGATAGGCTGAGCGGCGTCAAGTTTTCCCTCTTCCAATCTATGAGACATAGGAGTATTCTGACATACAAGAACGACTTAATACCCTTAGTTGGGCCAATGAAAGATTTGTACGGGAACAAGTTGCTCTCCTGACCCAAATAGATGATGCTAAACAACAAGCGGATTATGCTAGCTGACAGCACGGCCATATATGGAGTACAATCGGAAGCATCCTATTGCGCCTACAAGCAGTGGAGCTGCAGTTGCACGAGGAGAGGGAATATCATTGGGAGCTGCAAAATCAATATGCAACACTGAAATGGGAATTACAGGATGGGCAGTGTAGATGCATTTGATTAAAGCGGAGCAGATGATCAATGAGCATTTGGCAGAGTATGCTGGAGCTGGGGGGAATGGTGCAGTTAGTGGCAATTTGGGGGATGAATACTATGAATCCACTAATTAATATCCTTTAAGCGATGGAATGTATACCCTGTGCGACTCTACTTCAATTGAGTTCATCATGACGGATTTGATCTTTACTGGCTGGTGGTATAATAATTCACAAGGGGGTGGTTCCCTTAATCAATCCAAAACCAATTCGCCTGATCTTTGCTGCAGAAGTCTGAAGCAAGGCGAAGCTATGCGAATCAGGAACTTACCTCCTTTTAGTCATGACAGTAATCTACATGGGTACTTCAAGCAATTTGAATTCGCTGTGGAAGGAGTTTCTGATTGACAGAAAGCGAAACTGTTACTGTCTGCTCTTGATGTAGACAGCGCCAATCAAGTTACTTGATACCTCCCAAACAGCTCAGCATCCTATGAAGAAATTAAGGCAATTGTTCTTCAGCTGTTTGGGAGTGCAACCAGGATGGCCCAATAGAAAGCAACTTTCTGAATATATAATTTCACCAAAATGAGACCCTGTCAGATTTTGGTGAACGTAACTCAGTGGAAGCTCATGTACTAATTGGAGCTAACTTTTATCCACTGAGGATGTTGGTATTGCAATTATTGTGGCCGTCAAACCATATTGGGAACTATCTAATGCTATGTCTCACGTGTTGAACAAAGAGGCAGGACTTATTCAAATCATGAATACTTTACACTGACTCTCTGCCACAAACAGCATCCCTAATATAGCCCGGCAACCCTCTGTTATCCCTGCACCAAAGACTTCAGAGTATGAACTACAGTGACTATGCTATCAACCGCCAGAACATATTTGTTCATCATACATATCTGCGAATCCTTTCTGACCTAGATATGATCTGCTGGCTTGTTCCCAACCCTAAAACATACCATAAATTTTTGCACTGGTCCTTCAGCTGCATGTTATATATGCAAACCCTTCATGAATACTTGCTTTCAATGCGTCCAGAGGGGGCATTATGCGGTAAAATGCCCTAGTAAAGCCTGAGTGTATGCATTACCAACTGAGGAAACCCCGCAGGGAAAAGCTCAAGCAGATTAGAGATGGGACGCTCTACCTCCACTATGTCTAATCCACTTGTCCCTAACAAATCCCCAGATTATAATTGGGAAGGATCTGAAACTCAATTGGATGAATTACTATACCAACAGCTTCCTTTGGATACCCCTGCTTCCGTTTCAGAGAGTAAATATTCTCCCCCAAGCCCTGAGTTCCGCCAGGATGTGCAGAAGCCATATGTGTGGCAGATCCTGGAACAAACTGGCACAAGCAACACGGATCCCTTGACGGCTGTTGTCTCTTTAGTAGGGGTTAACGTAGCCATTCTGATGGAAAAAATCGCTAGTAAGTATTTTCAGGTAAGCAAGGTCATTTCCTCCTTGATTGAGTAACACAAAGCCCCTGGACATACATGTAATAAGCATTGAAGGCTCCTCTTACTCGGAATGTACTTATTGTGACAGTTTCATTCAAAACATAAAAATACGCGCTATCATAGACATGGGAGCCCCTGTGAACATAGTCTTTACCAGGTTGGTGGCTAAGCTTCTGTTGAAACCAGATGTGGACCATTAAGTAGTATACGGAACTGCAGGATGCATTGCACTGTGTCTGGCGGAGCATATAGTGCATTGCATTTATGGTTTGGGTCTGTCTGGGCTTCTGCCCCAGCGGTGGTTCTGCCAAACAACAACTATGACATGCTAATTGGTGCAGCATTTATGAGGAAATTTGTTTTTGTGATAAACATGGTGGAGGAAACACTTAATATTTTAGGATAACAGATTCCTGTTTATTTTACCTCATGTGGAATCCCAATGGACTCGTTCTGTTTTAGTCAAATCAATCTAGCATACAGTGACAGAGTAATTCCCGTGCACTAATGATGACTGAAGCAATAGACCAGGGTCCTCACCAACAAGATTTATGAATACAAAGGGATTCCACTTCGAGCAGCAAGCATTTGGAGCATACCCTCTGAACACCAATGCATAGTAGGGACTGAGCTTGAAATCGATGTCCCAAAAGAGCTTTATGGAATAATCATGGCTCCTTACCAACACTCTCAGCTCAAGCCACATGTGGCTCCAGGGTTTCTGCTACCTGGGAATGGAGAAGTGAAAGTTCTGCTAACAAATTTACAAAAGGAGACCATAATAATTTAGCGGCACCAAGTGGTGGCTTACTTACACTTTTCTCCTATAGAAGAAGTCTGCTGTATTCATGATTTTGGCTCTTGGGAGGATCTCAGACTGCCGACAAGGTCTCCACTTGGCGTATTGACCGTGGTTCCATGGGAAGCGCTTACTGGATTATTGACGGAACAACAAGAACAGGCTATGGCGTTATTTGAAAAGTATTGAGGTGTTTTTGCACATGATGATCATGCTTTGGGGTGCGCTCAAGGGGCGGTACATTAGATAGATACTGGGGATCACCCTACCATTCAATCGCAACCTATTAGACGTTCTAAAGCAGTGGAGGAGGTTGTTTCTGATGAGGTGGATAAACTTAGCGTGCAGGGGATGCTAGAGCCATTGAATAGTCCGTGGGCATCACTGGTGCTCATAGTGAAGAAAAAAATAGGCTCAAATTGGGTGGTTATTGACTATTGAAAACTCAATAACGTAATAAAGAAGGATTCCTACCCTCTTCCATGGATTGAAAATGCATTAGACCAATTGGGAGGAGCGTACTATTTCTTGGTTATGGATATGATCTTGGGGTGTTGGCAGATCAAATTGCCATCAGTGGAGCGGGAAAAATGCGTTATCATCATGTCAAAAGATTATTTCAGCCTACTTGCATGCCACAAGGGTTGTGCAATGCCCTTACTACATTCCAGCATGCCATGGATACGATTCTAGGTGATTTAAAATTGTCCTGCGTTTTAGTTTATCTTGATGATATCAACGTGTTCTCGCGGACATTTACTGAACACCTCAGCCATTTGGAACAAGTGTTTTGACACTTGCTGCCGCTAATATTAAATCAGCCTCAAAAGTGCCATTTCTTTTAAGAACAATTGGAATACCTCAGGTTTGTCATGGATTCAAATGGGCTTAAACCGCAGCCGGCTAAAGTGGAAGCAATAAGCAGTATGACCTGCCCAGGTAGTAAGCGGGACATTAAAGTGTTTTTGGAGATGGTCAGGTACTACTGACGGTTCATTCCAAATTTCAATTTCATCAGGGCCCCACTTTTCAAATTGTTAAAGAAAAATGCTTCTTTTGATTGGATGGAACGATGCCAGAATGCTTTTGATGTGTTGAGAACCGCATTAGCAAGAGCACCCATTTTGCAATATCCCAACTTCAACAAACAGTTCATATTGAAAATGGACGCATCCCTCTCTGGTATAGGGGCATTATTATCCCAGAAGGATGATGATGGCGTGGAGCATCCTGTCACATTTTGTAGTTGAAACTTGAACTTTCATGACAAAACTACACCGTGACTGAGCGGGAGTGTTTAGCAGTGATCTACACTTACAAAGAGTTTTGGGTATATCTACATGGGGTAAGATTCCAATAAGTAATGGACCACGCTTCCTTGCGCTGGCTACAGAATCTGTGTGAACTGGAAGGGCGACTCGCACATTGGGCATTAAAGCTCCAAGCATATGATTTTGAGATAGTACACTGCCCTGGAGCAAAACATCAAAGTGTGGATTGTCTCTCTAGGCTGCCAACAGTTGCTATCACAGCGGATTTAGATGACATAATGTATGAGAAGATGGTGGCAAACAAATACCAGGATGAGCCGCCACATGTGATCAAGGTATTAGATGGACTTAGGGCGGATACTTTCCTATGTGGGGAGAACTATATAAGTGGAATGGTGACACGACATTGAGTTTCCCTAAACCTTTGGCACGGCCTGCATAATTATGGATGCTCATCGGGCTGTAGGTCATAGAGGATTGCAGAAAACACTGGAGATGTTGCGACACCAATACTACTGGGAGAGCATGAATTATGACATATTGGAAACAGTTAGTTGTTTTCATCAGTGTCAAGTGGAAAAACCATTCCAAAAGAGAACCACATACCAGCTGGTTAAACCCCAGTTCGCCTGGCACACCATTTATATTGATGTAGTGGGACCTCTGCCAACTAGTAGAAATCAATCCAAGTATATTATTGTCACCATAGATCATCTGACTCGATGGGTGGAGGACAGGGCTATTAACGATTTGGACGTGATCACTACTGCCAAATTCATCATGGAGTGTGTTGTACAGCGACATGGCTGCCTGAAATTCATCTTAACGGATAACAGAACCAATCTCACTTCACACATTCTGATGAAGTTGAATGAGTTGATGGCAATCCGTGAGGTTTTAAACACCCCATATCATCTGGATCAAATGGAATGGTAGAGTGGGTTAACGGAACCCTAGTGAACATCCTCCATAAATTGGTAAATGATAGACCCTTGGAATGTAGCGCCCTTCTACCCATGGCTATATTCACATACAATATTAGCTATCATTCATCCACTTATAAGAGACCGTTCCAACTGTTGTATAGTCGATATCTGGCTTTGCCTGCTTTGCTTTATTCGTGTGTAGAGGATACTGGTGGAGTGGACCCCCAGCGTTATTTGAAGACTCTTATGGATACGTTAGTCAAGTTGCAATTGGAAGCCTACTCCACCAGTTTGGCTAAGAAGATTCGCGATCAGGCAGCTGATCAGAAGTGACAAAGTGGACTTCCGTTGTACTCCATAGGGGACCATATTTTATTCCATGATCAGCACAGTTTTTGGAGGAAAAACAAGTTTTCTAGCATCTGAGTTGGTCCATTTGAGATAATTGAAAAGACTGGCATGAATGTTTACACCATCAAGGAACCTGCAGGGGGTCAAATCATCAACTAAGTTCACGCAAAGTTTCTTTAAGCCTACAAACAGTGAGAGCATATTGTCCAGTCAAAGGGGGGGGTAATGTCAGGAAGTTGATATGACTGGACAATACGCTAATCATACGACATATTGAAGGGGGAATCAGGATGAGTATCAAGACTAACAAAGAGAAGTATACAAATAATGATTGATTGAAATGTCAACTAATTGGCGAGAACAGGAGATTATGCTGAGATTGGGATAAATGAGAGTTTTGAATCAAAAGGGAAAAACAAATAGAATACACCAAGCTAATGATGCATCTGGTTTGGGGAATTGAGATATAAAGAATTACAGAGAGGATTGAGGGGGGTGTGTTTAAAAATTTAGGTTGTTGCAGAAAGGTCTGCATATTAGTACAATAATAAAGGTCAAAATAAGGGGCGATAGCTCCATGTGAAAAGTTTAATAGTTTTATTAAAGAATCGGCGATCTTCATATCATCTGATTTGGTTGCCCAGTGGCTAATACCCTGTGCAAACTGACCCGGCAAAATCAATACTCTATGCTGAGAATTGATAATACCCTTCCCCACTTTAGGGTATTCTTTAACAATAGCGTCCACAGGGAGGGCCACACTTACCCCTTTCAAAAGAAGCGCATCAGCTAATGGATCTGGTTTGTTGGTAGAAAGGTGATCAAACATTTGACAAGCATAAGGCTTTGGTTGTTCCTAAGATCTTGCTTCCACCATGTTCATGAATTGCGTTTGTGTCAGCACATCCACCCCTCCAACCGGTCACTTATATAAAAAGGCGTTGTCATACTTAGGAACTTCCACTGAAGGTACAGGAATAGGTTCCAGTGGGACGCTTTGGGTCAGAATAGCGGAGGTAGAGAGTCCCATCTCTACCTGCTCTGACTTTTCGCTGGTGGTACTGCTCCTGCAGTAGGTACTGGCCCCGACAATTGTGATAACTTCTAGCCAGGTACCCAGAGCAACCACACAAAAAGCAATTGACCCCATGAGACCTGAAACCTTAATTGTTGTAAAAGGAGCCACCTCAAGGGTTGGGCTGGAATTGAACAGTGTAACCTGGCCCCTCCCAATAGGAAAACTGCTGTTGAAATTGGGTTGGAAGTGAGACTTGTATTGATGATAAGGCCAGGGGATGCCAACGAGCGCTGAACAGGGAGGGATGATTTCTCAGGATAAAAAAGGCTAGCAGTGGGGGTGCTAAGTTTATACTCTATATTGAATGGAGGGAAAGTAGCGGATAGATGGTGTAAAATTTGAACATATTTAAGCAAGGATATGTCAACCTCTAAATATGGAGCCAAGGCACTAAAAAGCTCTCAGTATGGTTTCACAGCAGAGGTCAATGCTATGCTTATTTCACATTCAGTTAAAATTCCTGCCCCAATTAACACATGGGCTTCTGCTGAGAATCAATCAGCAAACACAGTGAGGGTCTCATTAGGTTGAAACCCAATGGTAAAAAACTCAGCCTTCCATTGCGCCATTTTTAAAGTTCCTCCAAACAACCACAGCACAGTATCCTACACTTTTTGATAGGTAATGGAACTGTTGAGAAGATAGAAAGTAACTTGGTTGGCGCTTCCAACATCCAGAGTGGACATTAGTAATTTGGCTTTATGCCGATCTGAAGCTCCTTCTACTGAAAGCTCAAATCATTTAAAGAATCCATGAATGTTTCCATCGCAATCAAACAGAGGCAGCTTGTCAATACAACATTCTTGCAGAAACTCCTTCTTCCAGTTTAGCACAGCTTTCAGGGCAAGCTTGAGTTCTGCATATTCAACAGTTGCAGTGTGTTGAGATGATTCCTTAGTAAAGCAAGCCAGGTACGACATGAATAGTGACTGAGGAACGCTTATCAGTCTATGTGATTGATCAATGGGCCCCCTGTAGTGAGCACCACTGTTATAAAAATTGGCGTTTTTGTTGAGATACGCCATAAAACAATATTGCGCAGGGTTTGACCCACTGAGCAATAGGAACAACGATATGAGGATCATCGCCCTTAAAACAACAGAAATAAACTTTATTAATAATATATGGCACTTGTCCCTACTATACTTCTTTATTTCTTATTATAAACACAGCTGATCCTAGCTGTTTCGCCCACTCTAAACTATTAACTACCTAACCTCCTCAATCATCTCATTTCACTTGTATCATAGAAACTTCAGATAGTACCACTTTCATGGCTTAGTATTTCACTTTGCTGTATCTCATTGGCTCCTCCAATACTTCAATTGTTAATTCATGATTTCCCAATTTGGCTGATTTCCCAACAACCCAATATCACCTTATTTCAAGGCGCTCAAATTACCATAACTCATATCAAACTCAGCGGATTCCATCCGTTCTGCCATAATGACTTAGGGCTTATCATCCACTCATATTGGAATCGTGACAATTTCAATTTGATAAAATTTTTGATCAAAGTGAAAGAGAGATTTCTACTTAACCAATTTTGACCTATCTTGGAATAGTTATCTTATGAATGAAGTTAAACAACTTAACAGGTAATTTAAAGTCATAATAAGAAAGATCAAATAAGGTAATTCTTTAAAAATGGATAATTAGTAGTCAAGCTAACATATTTTAAGATGAAAGTGCAAAATTAACTTGATACAAAACTACTCAAAAATGAAGAGCTTATTGTCTTTCTGTCCAAAGCAAAACTAAAAGTAAATGCAGACACACAATAATTTTAATTAACTTGTTAAACTACATTGGCTCATCATTTTATTTTTAGTTTTAACTATCACTTGCAATATCAGTTTTAAGTTATATATATAAAATATATTTATATATAGGTATATCTTTTTACACTTACATAAGATTAAATGAAATTGAATTTTTGAAATTTGTTATGATTTTCTTTAACATTATAAGTAATTATCATTTAACACTGTCTGAGCATGGCCACTGGTACAACCAAATAGAATCATTTTACTAATTTAACACATTTCCTAAGCATAGCCACTGTCCAATTAAATTGAGAAGATCATATATACATTTCACATACTTTTCTATTTTATATATGAACAGATTATTTGAATCATTATTTTATATTTTATAAAGTGGTATTACCTGGCATTGCTCAGGTACAATAAACAAACAACTTGAATTGAGTATTTTATAATTTATGTCATTAATAAATTACTAAAATGCGTGGTTAGCCTGGTAGGGTAATTCCTGCTTCCACTCTTGTGCAGGTTTTATTCAACACATGTTCAAAACCTGTAGTGGCTATAAAAATCTTGGTGCGGTATATTTATCCCAAGGCTGACCCACCTCAATTGCTATTTTTAAACCAATAACCACTAAGCTAAAACCAATAGCATACCAAATCATCCAATCATCAACTGCTTGGTAAAACCAAACTAAATTTATTGAAACAGCCAAAAAACACCAACTTACCAATAGCAATTAACTTATTATATCAACTAATTACTAACTGCTTACTAATTAATTAAGCTTATTAATCAACCTAAAACCACCTACTGATTGAAAACCATTGAAACTATTGAATTAACTACGTATCAAACTTCTCAGCTGCAAAAATATACAGCAATATTTAGCTTATTGCAAGTGATATGTTCTTAAGCTTTATGTTAAGCAGAGTATGACTGTACTTATAATGTTCCAAGCAATTTGTGTTAGCTTTAATATTTCATTAGTAATACTAAGCCTCTATTGATCATCCAGTGGTAAATTAAAAGCCATTATCTTAAAGTACTTTGCCACACTATAACTTTATATTCACCTTACCAGGTATATTATTCTGTAATCTTTAAAAAGGGGTTTTAAAGGTCTTTGAAAGTTAAATTTAAAGGTTTACAACCTTAATTATATATATTATAATGGGGCCCATTTGGGTTTAAACAATCAATCCAAAAGATGTCAAATGTTATGGCAAAACTATGTGCAATGACATGCATTCAAATCCTGGAACTTTTGGTGCTTGCAGAGTTTTGGAACAGCTTCTCAACAAATTAGAAAGCACAAGAGTATTATACTTGCAACTGTTGTTCCAGGACTTTAGGGTAGAAAGTTGACCACAATTAGAGTAAATTTAATAATAAAAATGATTAAATTATTATCACTTTTAGGTTGACAAAACAAGCAATGCTTTATTAAATTAACATTCCCCTTATTTATGATATTTTATTGCCAATAGAGGGATATGAGAGATTTTGTGATAGACAGGTTGTAATTTGATTTAGTTAATGAAGATTTGGCCTATCAGAACTCTTGAAAATTTCTCATCTTGGTAAACATGAATTTTGGGTGTTAGGTCAAAGATAGGGATGACTTAACCATGGAATAGCATCTTAATACAATCTCCTTTTTCAGCTTGCTTAAAACACTTTTAATTCAGCAGATTACCATACTTCTTAGTGACTGATTGGCTGGTAAAATTTCATCCCCTGGTACCCCTTCAGGTCTATAAAGAGGCTGAAAGTTTTTAAAGTGGTAGCACTAAATATAATGTAGTACTTGGTCAGACTTCCAATTCAGTGGCCTATATTCTGCCAGGGGTTCAGAGCAACCTTGTTGACTTGATTTAAGCTATTCAGCTAAATACTAGGAGTGAGAACATTACTCCAACTAACTGATTCTCAAAGGGTTTGATGGTAGATTATAATTACTAAAATTAATACTACTCTTTACTGGATAATTCTTAATAACTAGGTGAACATCCAATTTTCTGACATTAACTTCTTCAATAATGTTGAGGGAAGAATAGGAGCTTAGAAAACGTCCATGTACTTGCTTTATAGTAATACTAGTGGCAAAAGACTTGATAGAATACTTGTCACCCCTCTTGTAACCAAAAGGACTTTTCCAAATGAACCCAAGCTTCTCACTTCAGGGAGTGATGAAGTTATGGTAGTATAAAACCAAGTCTGATATATGGAAAGAGAGTAAAGGTGGTGTGAGCTCATTAGCTGCTTGGCCCTCTTTAGTGATGGTTTTTGCTAGATTAGTCATGGCATCAGATTAATGCTGAATGATGTGTCAGGCCAATTTTTTCATGGCTTGGTCAGGATCGCCAGTCATAGCAAAAAAGACATCTTTGGCTAAGAGAGTGTTTACCACAGGTTCTCACCCATATAAAACATGGAAAGGAGACATTTTGAGGATCTGGTAATAGCTGATATGGTATGCAATAAGGTCACTAGGCAAGAACTGATACCAATGAAGAGGGTCTGAAGTGGCCATTTTTCACAATATAGATACTAGGGTTCCATTTGCTCTTTCCACGGTACCATTTGTAGAAGGTTTATAGGTACTGAAAAGAGCTGTTGCACTCCCATAAAGGTATCCAGGAGCTTAACCACTTTAGGGGTAAAGTTTTTTTGTTGTCACAGTAGAATTTGGGGCAACTATTGTGGGTTGAAATATATTGATGAAGGAAGTGGCGGTAGCTTTGGCAGTTTGGAATGTAAGAGCCACATCTTAAATCCTTTTTGTAAAATTATTAATTCCCACCAGTATGTAGCGATTCCCACTGGTAGTCTGGGGTAGGGGACCTGCCACATACAAAATTATCACGTGGAAGGGTTACTGAGGGGTAGTAGGGTGATACTGATATTTGGACTAGATACTGGATTGCTTTTTTCAGATAAAAGAGGCACCAGTACTCAATAATGTATTCCATAATTCCTCTAAATAGTGCCAATCTTTAACCACTTATAGGCTTTCCGCACTCTTCCATGCCCAATGTTAGAGTGAGCTCCATGATAGCAGGTACTCGCTCCAAAGGTCAAAGATATAGAAGCTTATTCGACCCTACCTTATTGTATATTTCTTCCCACTCTCCACCTTGGTGATGTGGAAGTGTTGTGCTAAAATTTTCTTAATGGGTTCATCCTCATCATCCCAGGCATCAGGGGTCATAAAGAGATCATGTAATCTCCACTCTACTATTGTCTAAGTAAAGGACAAGCAGCCAAGTCAACTCATTTACATTCATATGGCGCGTTCCAGCTTGGCGTTCAATTTTTATATCAGAATGTTGGAGCTTTAGGCTCAATGAGCCAACCGTCCAGTGAAATTCTTCATATTTTAAATTACTTTAAAAAGGCGTGGTCAGTAACCATGGTAATTGCAGTTATATATATAAGGGTATAGTGCTTACAGCAAGCAAGACACCAGGGCACTCCTTTTTGGTTACACTGTAGTTGCATTCAGGTTCAAAAAGAAATTTGCTGAAGTTTGAAACTAGATGATCTAAACCGTTTTCATAAAAATGATACAGGATGACCCCAACGGTGTAATCAAAGGCATCAGTAAACAAAAGTAATGGTTTTCCATAGTGTGGGTGATGTAGGATAGGCCGTTGTTATAGAAACTTCTTTAGCGTTTCAAACGTGGACATTTTTTAGCACCCCCAGTATAAAGGGGTGTTTTTAGCTAATAGTTGTATGAGAGGCTCACTGATATTGGCAAACTTGGGGATAAATTGATGGTAATGCCCCATCATGCTCAGAAACTTTACATATCTCATATATTTTGTGGAATTAGCATTTTTGATATCTCTTTAACCTTAACTTTTAAGGTTTAATTCCTTTCTACGAGATAGATGTCCAAGGAAATATAGTTTCTTTTATAAAAAAGTGCACTTTGAGGGTTTCAGCTTGATATTAGACCCACAAAAACTTTGAGTACTTCCTTTAGATAAGAGAGGTGTTAGCTGAGGTTTTTAAAAAGACTTTGTTGTCATCAAGGTAGAAAATCACACAACATAACTTAAGATCCTATAAAATGTGATCCATTGATTGCTGGAATAATTCAGGCGCATTGCATAACCCTTGCAGTAGTTGAGTGGGCTGTAATAAGCCTTCACTACAAATGAGAGCTCATTTATCCTGATCTTAGGGGTGAGGTCCATTTCCAGTATCCGCTGGCCAAATCTATTATGAAGAAAACTTGGAGACAGAGAGTTGCGTGGGAGCATTATCAATGCAAGGGATAGGATAAATATCCTTCTTTGTGAGGTTGTTCAATTTTTGGTAGTCCATAACTACCCAATGACCTCCATTTTTATTTTTAATGAGCAAGAAAGGAGAACTCCAAGGGCTAAGGGAAGGTATTAGTAACGCAGCGTCTATTAACCGTTTGAGCTCTGTCCTCATCTGTTGCTCTTTGACCTTTGACTTAAAGTTTGGTTTAGATCAGATAGGACTGTAATCATCAGCATCAATTGTGTGGCTCTAATCCTTCATGTGTCCATAATCAGTGTCAGATATAGAGAAAATATCACTGTAGGCATCTGATAAAGACTGAACTTTGATAAGCTCACCCATAGTTATTTCATCTGAAATATGAATGGGTGAGCTTATCAAAGTTCAGTCTTTATCAGATGCCTACAGTGATATTTTCTCTATATCTGACACTGATTATGGACACATTAGGATTAGTACAAAACAGCTTGTCAGTAGATAAGCCCATATCTAACATAGACCTAGCGATGTGAACTTTATCAATATCCTTGATTGAGGTCAGCCAACCTTTTCCTATATATTGATGCTTCCTCACGATAATATCCTTATTAGTGAGATTCCCTAATTGAATATTGTTAGGTTGCTGATAGGCAGGATCTAGTATACCCTCAATACTTGAGGTTCTAAAGAACTTACTCCATCAATACTGGTCAGGTTTAATCAGGTTTGAGGAATTTTTAGAGTAATTTGGTGTCAATTATTAGTAGCTCACCAGACTTAATTAGTATCTCTTATGGAGCATAAAATGGGATGCCCTCGGAAGTATGCTCAGAATCAGAAAACTTTTATGTGTTTCACCTGGACGTTGTTTAAAGAATAGATGATGCAGAAGAAGGGCACTTAATGAGGCAAGAGTATTCTTTATTATTGGGCTCTTTATTATTAAAAAATAAGGAGCCCCATAATTAATCATGGAGACTTTTACCTGTTTAATTTTTATGATTCCGTCATACTTGAGCATAGATTGAGTGCTAATGAGCATGTCATAAGTATTGATATCCAGGGCCACATCTGGTGTTGACAGGATAAGCTTCCAAAATTGGAGGGAGAAGAAGGAGTATGACCAATACTATGAGTAATGTTGGGACCTGCAGTTCCATTTTATTGAGAGTATTCCAGGTCAGGCGCTAGCTTAATCTTCTTGACAAGTTCTGTGAAGATCACTTTGATAGGTGAACCAGTATCAAGGACAGTAATGACCCATACCTTGTTGATGATGACCTCCATCTTGGTTACAATTCCACCAAAGTTATGGGGAGAGTTAGAACCTTTTTAAAGTAAAAGTGGAGGCAAGTTTTTTACTGTCTAAGGATAATTATATTTAGTGAATTGTAGCGTATGAATGCTTGAATAGGTCAGATCAACGAGGCAATGAACTGGCCAGCATCACTAGCAGTATTGATAACCTCAGGGCACCCCAGTAATTAGTTAAGATATGTTTCTTTAGGTGTCATGGCCTTATTTACTCCTTCTAGGTTAAACTTATCCGATATTCCTACTTCCTCTGAGGCTCCTAGGGCATAATCTTCATCATCCTCATATCCTCCTTCAGATTCATCATCAGAGGGGTTCTCTATGCAGGTCAGAGGAACAGTAGGGAGGTAGAGTTAGACCTTTCAGGTTTGTTGCCTTTCATTGTAATACTCAAATTTTCAGCATGCTCTTCCTCGTGGCAGGTGATGCCCTTGGGGTGTTCAACTACCACTTTGGACATGGGAGAAAGCGTTTTAGATATAAGGGCCTTTTGCTTGAGCGCTTTGTTAACTGGCTTGATGATCATGGGCTCAGCTCCATGTAGTGGAGAAATATCTGATTTTTGGCTGCACTTGAGAGGCAGTACTTTGAAATGCAAACAGACAGAGGAGGTGCTTAGGAGGTATGGGCTGCATCCTGGAGGGACGTGTCAATTGAACTGCTGTGAGAAGTCCTTTGTTAGAGGGCGTGGGAGAGGTAAAGGCTCAACAGAATGCACAGGGTTCACTCAGGAGTGCATATGACATAAGATAGTGCTGCCCTGTCACCTTAGCACACGCTGACTAACTTTATATGGTGGGGTAATATCGTTTTTGCGTTGCATTTCAGGTGCAAATTTCAGTTTTTAACAAGAACAGGAAGGGCCATGGGGTCATCGTGGACTCTTGATGCTGGCCTACAGTTTAAAAAAACTCAATGGTTAAGACTTGGGGTTTCAACACATCTCCTTGAGTAGTCTCAACTTTATGGAAATCCACAACCTCTAAAGGATCCTCCTTGACAACGCAACTATTTTGAAAATGGAGTTTCACTGAGATGATATGCCTTGCTAAAGAAAGACGAGAAGCTAAACCAGTCAGAATTACAGAAATGGCGTCATTAAGAGTTTAAATTTTAAGAAATCAATAGCGTCTGTGCTTCTATGTAGAACTGATTATCAAAGGTGGAAACTGGTTCTCTGATGAGCATAAGGAGGTGCATAAAGGCCTGTTTCTTTCTGCTTAAGCTCTGAGGTGAGCTAATTCGTCCATAAGCGCATCTTTAACCTCTTCTCAGGTACTAATAGTGCCCATATGATAAACCATTACCTCTTGGGCCATGCAACTTTAGCAAGGGAGAATGTGCCCAAAACGTTTTATTAATCTGCTGTGCCATACATGGCAGATCTATAAACGTTGAGAAACAAGGCAACGCTACCTTCACTTGGGATAAAATTGTTTTTGAAGGGATTTTGAAAGGAGCAAGGTTACTTCTAATGAGAGAATGGACAGCAGGAGCGGCATCATGAGGACCAGGAGAAGGTCGCTGTTCAAGCGTTTTAAGATAGGACAAAGCGTGGATAGCTGCTGTTATATAGTGGATATCTTAGGTTCATCTTCAATGGTGAGGTTAAGAGGTTTACTAACTTGAAAACTTTACATTTTAATTAGAAAAATTGTGGTTACAGGTATCCCTGTAGTGAGCACCACTTGTTGTAATCCTTTCACTTTGGGTGATCTTAGGTGCTTTTGGAACAGGATCTCAACAAATTAGAAGGCTCATGAGTATTTAACTCACAACCGCTGTTTAAAATTTTTGGGTAGAAAGTTGACCACAATTAAATGTAAATTTAATAATAATAACGGTTAAAAATATTTTCACTTTTAGGTTGGAAAAACAAGTGATACTTTAATAAATCAACATCCTCCTTCTTTAAAGTAAAGAGGCTAATGGTGGGTTAAGAGAATTTGTGGTAGGCACAGGGTAACTTGATTTAGTTAAATGACGATTTGGCCTATCAGGACTCTTGAAAATCTTCTCATCTTGATAGGCGTTTTTAGTGTTAGGTCAAAGGTAGGGAAAACGTAACCATGGTGTAGCACCTTAATATAATCTCTCCAATCAGCCATATTGAATTTTTTCAGATCAGCCAATTACCATACTTCTTAGTGACTGATTGTATTGTAAAATATTTTCATCCCCTGCAATCCCCTTTAGTTCTAAAAATGGGCTGAACTTTTCTTAGGCAGTAGCACTTAATTTAAGGTAGTGCTTGGGTGGACATCCAAGTCAGCGGCTCTATTCTGCTGGGGGTTCAGAGAAACCTCATTGACTCAATCTGAGCTATTTGGCTGAATACTAGGAGTATAGTCATTACTCTGAACTAGTTGATTCCACCAAGGATTAGATGGTAGATTATATTATTAAAATCAGAACTCTTCTTCACTGGGGCATTCTTAATTTAACTAGTCAAATGTCCAAATGTCTGATAACATGTCATAAAAAATAAGCCAAATAAAGACACTATTTGGTCTCCAGGAACTTAAGAGAATGATAAATCTAAAAGCTTTATATATAATTTTCTGAGAGGCTTAAAGAATGAAGGCCAAAATACAGCTTTCATTCAGATAAAATATAGACCTTCATATTAGTAATCTATATTATAAGAGCACAACTAAAACACCCAATCTCCTGATATCTCTCTTGAAACTAGAACTTAGGCATCTTGTTTTAACTAAACAGGTTAATTTGCAAAAAAAACAAAGGTAACTGTTTGAGGACAGTGAACATAAAAGATAAAATAATTTTTTTTGTATTTCACATAGTTAGGTTTCATATAATTTTAATAAATGCACACCATAGTATTGTTACTCACAGTGGATATGTGTCTTACAGTTAGTAGTCTATTTGTGATAAGCTCAGAACTATTTTAGTACAGGAAACTTTGAAAATGCAATCAATTGATTTGCCACTCAACGTCCTTAGTTCCATTGGTGCAAAATAATTTATACCTTATAAGCACTAAAAATTTCAGTAAATCTGCATAGAATTTGGAAAAGGTATATATGGTAAGGTTTTCCTTGGCAATTCACACAATATTAGCAACTAGCTTGATACAACTGAGACATTGACAAATAGCCAAATCTGATGATAATTTTTTTTTTTTTTTGGAAAAAAAGAACCTCCTTTAAAAAAGCTCTAAAAAGTATGAAATAATTGAGAAATTAAGCCTACTCAATAAAACCCTTTTTGAAGTTGGCACCATATTTTAAACTGAATTATAGAATTTTTCTCACAAATACAAGTTATTTCTTATGTCTGGATTGTGTCCAAGTGTAAACTATAAGCAACTTAGAATATATAGTACTGAGTATATAAATTATAAATACCTGTTATAAGTCAGTTAAAATATGGCGCTGACTTCAAAAAGGGTTTTATTGAGTAGACTTAATTTCTCACTTATTTCATACTTTTTAGAGCTTTTTTTAAAAAAGGTTCTTTTTTCCCAAAAAAACTTTACCCCAGCTCTTTTCCCCTCAAAAAATTAGTGTATTTTTAAAAAGTGGCTCTTTTTCCTACTTTTATTAAATATTACTATCTATATATATTGTTTTTGCCCCTTACTATTTTTCTATGAAATTAAAACTTATTGTATATCTATTATATATAGTATCTTTTTTTTAGTACTAGATGGTCCTTATATATAGTATTTTATAAACAGATATACTGATAATTCATTTTATTAAATTTAGCTGATTTTTTGGTCAAATTATATTAAATTTACTGATCGCCATCTACAATACTTCATTTTATTAAATTTAGATGAGTTTGTTGGTCAACTATGCAAAAATAATAGTCATCT
Source organism: Massospora cicadina (assembly GCA_022478985.1). NCBI lineage: Eukaryota > Fungi > Entomophthoromycota > Entomophthoromycetes > Entomophthorales > Entomophthoraceae > Massospora > Massospora cicadina. The sequence goes on along the minus strand of JAKSZP010000508.1, from coordinate 47,711 downwards.
ATAATGATTTAAGCTCGTCCTGCTATGAGCTCATACTGACTGAATTTTGAACATACCCCCCAGCCATAGGACATATCAAATGTGCAATGAAGCTATTGCTTCACTGATGCCAGAAAAAAGTTTATCCAGTGTTGTATTAGTCCCACAAGTACCCATCACTTCTGAGCCCATTTTGATATATTTACTATTTAATGGGCAGATACTTGCCCAATACTTACAAAAGTAAATGGGGCCTAAGTTAGAACATCCTCAATTTTTGGAGATGATCATCCAAAATAGTCCAGTATTTTCAGAGTTATGCGCAAAAAAACATAGAAAAAAAGAAAAAACATACATACAGGTTGAATTGACAACCTCCTTCTTTTTCAAAGTTGGTCAAAAAACCTATTAGCAACAAGTTTATGCCAGTATGGGGCAAGGTTGTTAATATATAATGAATAAAAAATCTGTGTTCACAGGGCAGAGGTAATCAATGTATTAAGGTTTTGTGAGTTGCGCTGATGGGAACTAAGAATTTTTTTATACTATATAAAAAACATAAATCAGAGGCACTGAGGCAAAGCAACATTAGTAAACTATAACTAGGTTTCTCTGAGCGTTGACAAAAAGGGGTTAAGTTCTAGACAAATGTGAAATTTTCCATTAAATATAGAAATGAATATATCAATCTTAAAAAATATTTTAGGGTAATTTGTTCAATAATAAAAATTGATGCAAATGATTAGTTGATCACTATATTTTATAATAAAGAATTAATTATAGCATGTAACAAATAAAAGTGAAACATTTGAAAATAAGATACATTTATAACAATAACCTTTTGAATATGATACAATAATATATTACTGCTTTAAATTTACAATGGATGTTACTTACATTGTTTACATACAACAAAATTTTTACTTTGAATTAAAGCCCTACCACAATTGTTACATTAAAAACAATTTAAAATTTGTAACTCTTGTTCAAACTGAGTTTGTAGATTGCAAAAATGAGAGTTATTTGCACAAACCTGATTAACATTAGACAAAACATGACTGTTTTTATCTTGTGAATTAATATATTGTTATTGACAATTAGTCTAATTACTATAAATACTTCCACCTCGGCATTTTTTAGGAATGATTAATTATTTCAACATACTTTTGGTTACACAAAAGTGAAAAGCAAAATGCATACAAAAAATACATAAACAATGATATTTTTAATGAAATCTTTAGCCTAATTTTTACCAATACCTGTTTACCCAGATTTGTTTTATGTTTAAAGTTTACCAGGTAGTCCCAATCAATTGTTTTTCATTTTAATATATAGTCAATGATATGTTTAAGAAGAAATAAAATCTCTCAAATCAATATAAAACCACCAACCACTCAGAAAAACCAATTGTACTACAAATTAACCAAACCATAAATGATTATTTGACTTAATATCAACCAATATTTACAAAAATGAAAATATGCACCCCTGTATATGTACATAATGTACATGTAAAGTTTGATGGAGATTAAAGAATAATTCAGGAGGATTATGTGATAATAAAGTGCAAATTGGCAGATAGAGAGGCCTTGCCTTGCTTTGCTCCAATTACAGAATGACTCTGTTGTGGGCTCTAGGTATGTTAATCAAAAGCTTATGGCTAACTATCAGTTATATATTAAATTTATTTTATAAATTATATTTTCAGATGGTTTGTCAGAACAAATTTTACCAATATCCACACTATTATAAGCCAATAAATCAGCCAAAATATACTAATAATATGTTGTCTGCAATTACCAACACAAGGTCAATCTTTATAAGTTTTTGGTAAAGAGCCAATATTTCAAAGTAACAAGCAACATGTACCTCAAAAGAGTAGTCATAGTATTTGGTAAAGTTGAGGGGGACTCTTTCAAGATTTATATTAAGTTTAGTAAATCTTTTTATATAGAAAACAGCAAGCTAAACTTGAATGCCTATTTTTTGATCTGCTAATATTACTTAAAAAAGCCTATTAGGTTATAGACAAAATTATAATTGTAACCCAATTGTAACGGATGGGGCTCCCAAGGCCCAGCCCACCACCAGCTCTAAACCACCACCCCCATATGTAGCCATACCAACTCCAAATGGTTCTGTCCAAATGGATGGCCTTGCCAGGCACACCAGGCTGAGGTGCGGTGCACTGGCCTCTGTCGCCTTAGGCCTCTGGGACAAGGTGTGTCCCTATGGCCTCTGTCACCTCGGGGTCACCAGGCCAAGGTGCGGCCAACCAGCCTCTGTCACCACAGGCCACTCTGGCTCCTTCCCCTCTCACCAGGGCAAGACCACACCAAAAGGATCCTGGCGCATCCACTCCCTTTCCTCTCCTCCTATGCACCACCATCTGCACCCCCAACCTTGCTTTAAATAGATATAATTAAATAAAACAAGTTCAGTGAATAGCGGCCTTTATTGGAAGTAGACTCAGAGTTGGAATAGAATTCCAAAGTGAGGTCCATTGGAGCTGACATCACTTTGAAATACTTCATAAAAAGGCTAAATGAATTCTGGGTAATGAGGGGCCCAAAAGCCTCCAGAATTGATGGCATCCAGGCAACTCAGTGGAGAAATGGAGGGGAACCTCAGAATGAACAACCAATTAAATAAATGATTTGTTTAATTTATTCCGTTATCAACCCAAATAGGAAAATCCTAATTAGAATAACAGAATTGCAACCTTTGATATACACAAATCTCATAATTCCCAAATTTATGAGATTCATGTATGATAGTCAATCATTACATTACCTCCTTTTAAAATGGAAATTCTTGCAGATTCAGACCTGAACTGGCAAGGAAGGCAAGCAGCGACAAATGACTTTTTCAACAGGGGACCTTTTTCATGAGCAGCTTGGGGAAATTGACTGGAAATACAGAGCCCCTGGATCAAACCAATGTGTTCTCTGGAGGTCTCCTGGCGGGCACAAGAGGACATCAACCATTAGCAGACTGGACCACCCCCAAGCTCCCCATCCCCTTTGTTGGAAGGCCCTACAAACTAATGAAAAGGACTGATGACCCATGGCAATGCTTAGGACATTGACCGCGGCCATTTTGTGGGCTGACTGGTACTTCAGCCTGCCAAGGTAAATTTGACTTTGGAATAATGTAACGGATGGGGCTCCCAAGGCCCAGCCCGCCACCAGCCCTAAGCCACCACCCCATATGTGACCATACCAATTCCAAATGGTCCTGTACAAATGGATGGCCTTGCCAGGCACACCGGGCTGAGGTGCGTTGCACTGGCCTCTGTCACCTCAGGCCTCCAGAACAAGGTGTGTCCCTATGGCCTCTGTCACCTTGCGGTCACCAGGCCAAGGTGCAGCCAACTGGCCTCTGTCGCCACAGGCCACTCTGGCTCCTTCCCCTCTCACCAGGGCAAGACCACTCCAAAAGGATCCTGGCGCATCCACCCCCATTCCTCTCCTCCTATGCACCACCATCTGCACTCCCAACCTCGCTTTAAATAAATATAATTATGTAAACAAGTCCAGCGAATAGCGGCCTTTATTGAAAGTAGACTCAGAGTTGAAATAGAATTCCAAAGTGAGGTCCATTGGAGCTGACATTGCTTTGAAATACTTCCTAAAAAGGCTAAATGAATTGTGGGTAATGAGGGGCGCAAAAGCCTCCAGAATTGGTGGCATCCAGGCAACTTGGCGGAGAAATGGAGGGGAATCTCAGAACAAACAAACAATTAAATAAACGATTTATTTAATTCATTTTGTTATCAACCCAAATAGGAAAATCCTACTCAGAATAACGGAATTGCAACCATCAATATACACAAATCTCATAATCCCCAACATTATGAGATTCAACTACAATTGTTGATCGTTACACCATTAATTGAAACACATAAAGCATTTTAAATCATTATTTGTCTTATTACCTCACCTAGTTATCAAAATTTAACAAATGAACATAATTACATAGACTATATCTAGAGTGAATCACATTAAGCATTTGATACTAGTTTATTATACATTATAAACTAAATTTTATTTTTTCTTTATTAATTAAAAATGATGATCCTACTACCTAGCTTATATCCTATGATCATTAGCTCTACAGTATAGTGTCAATAGCTTATAATACAGCCCTAGTTTAATCCAGGTCTTTTATTTATTCTTGGTTGGTATCAACTTAATATTCTAAGCTCTAATCATCTCATGAATTGAGTCTTTTTCTCTACTATGTGTGAGCCTTAGGGGAAAAACCTTTTTGGCTTAACTGAGAAGAATTTCTGTTTTCAACCAAGGAGGGGTTTAAGTTGACAGATATCCTTCTTGTCACCCTAGGAAATATGGCTCATGTGGTAAATAAAAGGTGGATGATGGAATATACCTTGAAAATCGTGCCTCTTCTCCTTCTGCTAACACCACAAGTTAGTGCAGAAAATTCAGGAGTTGTTAGGAGGTGGCAGTGGTCAGAAGCCATTGCCAGTTGAGGATTCATAGAGATCTACTTCAACAAGAGGTTTCCTCCACAAGTTTGAGCTCCAATGGTCAAGGAAAATTGGTAACTGGCAAAATTGAATCATTTAAGTCACTCTTGAGCTTGGAAAAACCCATTCACCATTAATTCCATCACTAGTAAGGATATACCTGCCCAAAACAGGTACTGGCATGATAAACCCCTTCAATAATCTATGGAACCGCCAATATTTGGCCTGGCCATAGGCACAACCCGCTGTTCACTGGAGGAGTTGATGTCATTGTGGTTAGCACAATTGTAGTATAATGAAATTTCTTGCAAAAGAATTTGATAATAATCTGGCTTGGCAGGCTATATCCAAACAAATATTGGTACAATCTAAGGTGTCAATTTGCTGTAGCCAAATTGCAAAGTTATTCCTGACAAGGAATAGTCTGTTTTCCTTTCCTAGCCAATGAGTTTATAAGGCAATGGACCCCAACAGGTCCCATTGTCACTCCCTTTTTTCCCATTTCACTCTTTAGTTTTTAATAAAAAAATTAAATAATCCAAATTTTTTTGTGAGTTTAAGAAGTTTTCTGGACATTTAGTAGCTATGATTTCCAATTCTGGATATTACTGGTCATTCCTCATGGTTGCTCTATCCTCTTTGCATCCCATAATATGGATGGTTGTACCAGAGGTATTCAGGCTGGTGCTTTGGGTGATAACTAATTCTGAGTACTAGGGAAGTTTTATTAGCACACTCCATGACAGTATGTTTTATCCTAAATTTTCTAGTTTAACATTTATTCTAGTAACAGTACAATAATACTCCATTAATAAAATAATTGCTTTTAAGTAAAATATCTATTGACGCCTATCTTTAGTACTCATATCTTGATCTTCAGGACCTTTTCCACAATCTTCAAAGTACTGACAGCTTTATATAAAACTAGAAATTCCTCACTGTGGAAAAAATTTGGGGGATTTTGCGTACATTTAGGTAAATAATAGTGTACCATTATCTGGCTTACTTGTAGCTACAAAGTCATTACTGATAATAAGATACATGCTTTGAGAGTCTTATCACGTTAGATTGTTTTCATCAGCTTAATCCAATGAAACTTTAATATTGTGTCCAAGGATGGTAATCTTGATTTACTTTTAAGTATATCAAGGTTTAATATCTATCTATTGATAAAAAAGAAAGTATGGCTTATTGAGTGAGATGAAACTTAATTTCACATTAAATACCTATCAGATATGAGCATTTTAGTAAACAAGGCGGGTTGACCTTAGGACAAATATACCATGCCAAGTTTTTTATCCTGTGCTGGTTTTAAAACTGTTTCAATAAAAAACCCAACACAGAGTGGAGCAGAAACCACCCTGCTCTGCTACCACTCCTCCAGATCTAAGCATTTTATAATGATTTTTCCAGTAGGTTTTCTCACTGAGAATATAGCATTTTCACTACTGATATAACGAGAGTGTCCCTAAGTCTCCAGAAAAAGACCATTAATAAAATCAAGGCGCATGTATTAATACAGTGCTCCCAACTTCAGCGCTTATGACAGAAACCTAGGATACCACCATAAGGAGGTATACCATGAGGCCAACAAAAGGTAGCATAGGGTAGATAGATTCATGTAAAACCAAAGTCCTTTATTGTAAAAAAGACGACTAAAAGAGAGTTTGGTCAGAGAAAAACTAATTTAAGGAGAACTAGGAAATTTGGACCTCAACTGATTCGTTGGACTTGAAAATGACTCTAGCTAATTGAACCAGACAACCATTAATAGTAATTTTATATCTTAAGTAAGAAAAAACTCTAGACTTTGACATTAATTGAAAACCACCATTATTTGTAAGAAAAAATTTTGTATATGAATTCAACCCGCGTTCAAAAATAAGTATAACAAACTGTCATTGTTTAACTATAATGGATAATATTTAACCCCATCCATTTGTTGTCTAGGCCCCCATCACGCGATTTCTGAGGATGAACTTAGACATGATTGGCCTTAACCTAACGTTTATATACAGTGTATCTAAGGTCAGAGAGGGAGGCCAACTTGATTCCTCTGGCCTGGTACATTTCCTCCTTATTCTTGCAATCCACTCCCACAATCATGTCATTTAACCATGACATTACCATCTCGTTTTTTGAGGTACCATCCATCTCCAGGGGCATCAGCCAGCGAGAAGTTTTTGTAGGCTGGGGGTAGCTTTATGGCTGCAATTTTGGTCTTCTTGGGGAGCTGCAGCATTAAAGAGATGCTCATAGAAAGCGGTTATCAAGCCCTGAGTGTTAATGCAATTATGAGCTGGCACACAGCATTTCTTAAAATCATCAACCCTTTCTAAGATACCAGGTACTTGACCTTCTTTTCACCTGACTAGAGGCCCCAATCCCCTCCACCTCCCACTCTGGTTCTCCATACACAAGGTATGACTCTAGTTTCTCTGGAGGAGAACCCTCAAACCAAGTCAACTTACTCTCATGAAAATGGTAAAAAATTTGGAACTTATCTGGAAGCTCCAACTGGTATAAAGAATGGCTCACCTTCTTAAAAATAAGGTAGGGTCCTAACCTCTTTGGTCCCAGTTTCTTGCACAGCTTCTTAGCGGGAATATTCCTGGAGCCCAACATCACCAGATCACCTTTTTTATAATCTGGGACTGCCCTTCTCTTCCCCTCTGCATTCTTATTTTAGGTCTTCATAGCTGCGTCCAAATTGGTGTTTACCTTTTTGTGTAAATTCTTGATGAACTTGGCAAAGTTTACCATGGTTTCCACCTTGGACCCACAACTGGGCTCCATGTTAAAGAAAGATTGTAACCATAGTTGGTGAATAATGGAGAACAACCAATTGAAGAGTGAAGGGCGTTGTTATAATCAAACTGTGCTTAAGGGAGATGTGAGGCCCAGTACTGAGTGATCAGTTGGCATTTAGCACCACATAAATTGCTCCAAACATTGGTATAATATTTTTGTCTGCCCATCAGATTGAGGGTGGAAGGTAGTAGAACAGCACGGTGAATTTATAGAGTCTTGAACAACTCCTCCTAGAATACAGATGCGAGCTGTGGCACGCTGTTGAGAATTTTTCATTCTCAATGCTAGGTGACTCCATTAGTGTGCTATGCTAAACAGTATGAAGACTGCTGGCCCTTGCTTTTTCACAATCATTAGCAACCTTTCTATAAAAATTCGCAGGGCAACCCACCAACCCAGCAGACCAACAACTTCTCCTTATGAGGCATGACCACTCTTTATAGCTCATAGTCCTCTCCTAGGACATGTCCAATGATTGTGATTTAGCAGCCTCTATTGACTCCCTCAGGTATACTCCCCTTCAATCCTTCCAGTCCTTCATTGTTGCTTCTAGTTGCCCAAGTTCCCTAGGGTTTCCATCTAGTTCAAGGTTGGTAGTTGGTTGCGCTGACCACATCAGGTGTTTTAACCTATCACCTAAGAACTGGGGATCTTGAGTTCCTCCTCCACCAGCCAAGCTGAACTACATCCACTTTAAGACTAGCAGAGGTAATATTCACAATCAATTAAATAAAATGAAGATTGGATTTGAAGATATTTTTATTAGGAGTGAGATCAACTTTTTATAGGCATTTCTTGCAAATCATGTCATTGGCATTCATTGGCAGCATTGTCAGCACTATCACTGGCGATTCTCCATGTTAGCATCTGTCAGCACTCTCACTGGAAATTCTCTCCTGATTTTGCTCATCTCAAACACCAGTTAATTGTATATAAATATTTATTATTAAATACTTTGAGCATCCTTGGCATAAGTCGCCGGTACACCAAATTAGCAGAAAATTTATAGTCAGATGATTAATAACGAATCTGTTGGCTTTCCACCAGAAAATCCTACAATCATCTTTCATGGCATTTGGCATCAAGACATTATTCTGCCAAACTTAAATAATCAGTATTAATTAGTTTGACATCCTTGGCATAAGTTACCAGGATCAAAATTGACTAAAAACTCTATTGGGATCATTTTCCAATACTTTTAATGTTGAATTTAACAATTCAACATCTTAATTGATAATATTGATTATCTTGGCATCTTTGGCCTCAGTTGCCAGTGTTGAGACCCACCAATTTTTTGCCAGGGATGATCCCAATACTTTCTTGATCTGTTGGATCAAGAAAGCTCAGCCCAAACAAATGGGGAGCACAAATTGGGGGTATTATAATTAAATAAAGAATCAAAATTAGCAAACTAATCGGCAATCATCTTCAATTAATTATTATACTAATTTTATTAATATGTAAGTTATCACCTGGTTAAAAATCTAACATACGCGGTCACTAATTATCTCCTAGGGAACCCCAATAGATAGAGAAAATATGGGAACAAATAACTTGGCCATCTAAGCCGCCATTAATGTGGTGTGACATGAAATAAAATAGGCGATCTTGATAACCCAGTCCATTCACTACCATGATAGCATCATACCCATCAGAGATAGTTATTGTAAGGAGAGTGTCTATAGCTCTCCAGTTCCCAGCAAGGTGGTGTGCGGTGCACAGCCCCATTGCCAGGGAACTAATTGTCAGTATCATGGTGAGAATAGCCCCGCAGAGGGTGTTGGAGCTAAAGTAACACAGGTTAGGGTGTACAACATGATATTTGTTAAGAGGTAACAAAAAAACAAGACTTGGGTGGACCCAAAGGGGAGTCCATATAAAAAGGGATAAACGGGGCTGGAGTGCTTGAGTGCCTCAGTCTGGAGGGGACCAGGGCAGCCCAGCGGGGAGCCTGATGTGGTTATAAATTTTTTATAAATAAAACGGTTGACATTGTGCAAGACCTCCCTGAAGAGGTCCGCGCACAGGTTCACCCAAGTTAACATAAAAAATGGAAACTAATGAAGTTTCATTGGAAAGGAAGTTGACCAATAAGGAAGATTGGTCTCAAGGAATCATATTTAGACAGTAGTGGGGGAATTATTGATCAATGGAAGTGGTGCTAAGCCCAGGTGCATCAATAACCGCACACTTCCATTAGCCAGGGTACTATAGCTAGAGATCTTCCAAAATTGAGTAATTGATTGAAGGTAAGGCCAACCCAAGTTAGACATTTCAAAAATTGAACATGTTTTGAAACCTCATTCGCCAAGTAAATGAATAAACTATCCTGTCTTAGAACGTAGCTGGTGCATTTTAGTGCAATGACTGTAATGCCAGGATGTGCATCACGCACATTCCAAGGACCAACCTGGGCATATTTGTCCTGTAACCAGAGTTGTTCTAGGGTATGCTTGAGGTTAGGGAGGCCTGTCAACTTCACCTTTTTGGACTCCTGAAGTGCAGCCTTTTCCTTGCTGTTGGTTCCCACAATTATGTCATCCTTAAGCCATGACAGATAGTTCTATAAGAAATCAACCAAGTGGGATTTTCACAGTCCCTTGCTTTCTGGAATGGTACCAACAACACCACAAGAGTCAGTCATTTTGGTTTCAACCTGTTTCAGGTAAGACACTCCTTTGTATAACTTACAACCTGAGCAGACATTCTCTATCAGTTATAAGTATGACATATATGCTACAGAATTTCTGCTTTCCCAGGGTGCCCTACAGTTACCCCATCATGATGTTATTTTATTATCTCTAGGCTAAGTGGTCCTGCAGGAACCCATAAGCGTCCTTGGAACCATACCATACTGACTTTTTCATGAAACCTCTTGGTTACATCCTTCTGATCTAAATTACATTTGGCAAGAACCATAGTATATTATGCTGATAGAGACTGTTAAAGGACGACCTTTTTTAACATACCATAATCCTCTAGGTTCTCCCAGAAACCAAAAACCGGCATTGATGTATTGGTGGAGGGTTGCTTAGATAAAATCTTACTTAGATGGTTTCACCAAATAGGTGTTTTCTAACTCCATCTCTTTGAGATCAGGAGATAATGCGTGGTTTCAACTCAGAGCGTCAGCCAAACCATTATACTTGTCCTTTTAAACTTTATAAAAGAACATAAAGTGGGCAAGGGTCTCATGCTACTGAGTTTGCCATGGGGTAAGGATATGAGCGGCCTGGTAGTACAATAGGGCGTGATGATCTATACAAACCTGGATCAGCTGGTAAGAGCCATTTAGATTATGGCTTCAGTAAGTTAATGCTTCCACTAACGTTACTAGTAACTAATAGTAAACAGCGTAATACAACTCAGGTAAGAACTTCTTCCAAAACCAATATCTCACAGGATGCTCAACTCCATCTTCATCCACTTTAAGAGAGTATCAGCTATTTCAAAGTTGTAAGCATCACTAGCCACTATAAACTCTCTCAGGGTCCACATGGTGATGAGCTGATGTGGAATTAGGGTGCATTTCACCACATAAAAGCATCCTCCAGTGCAGAGGACCACTGAAGAACTTTAGCCCCACTAATCTTATACAAAGGCGCCACCACCACAGAAAGACTTGGCGTGATTTTTTGGAGAAGGTTCAAGTCCCCAAAAAGCTTCTTAATTCTTTAATTAAGGTTGATGTGGACCAATCGCAAATTTCTTTCTCCTTGTATGGAGTGATCATGTGACCTTTGTAAAAACGATGTTGCCCAAAAATGTGACTTGGGACTAAAAAACTCACACTTGAACAATCGCCAAAGTCAAGTTTTCTTATTTAAAATGCTCAACTACCTGTCGCAGGTGAATCTCATGGGATGCTTGATCAAGGGAGAACATCAGAATGTCATTTATGTAGGCCACAGCGCGTACCCTAACTCACCCAAGGCCGCATCAATATGGCATTAGAAAATTGTCAGTAAATCTTTGAGCCCAAAAAGGAATTAGCCAGAATTGTAAAATCCCTTTCCTGGTACAGAATGCATTGAGCCATTACTGCTCCTTTTTGATGAGAATCTGGTTAGAGGCGTTCAAGCAATCCATTTTAAAGAAAACTTTGCCTTCTCCACATAGCACCAATTTGTGCCTCCAGAGAAATGGGATTTATATCAGGTATAGTAACATTTTTCAAGTTACCATAATCTATGAAAGGGCGTAGTATACCATCTGCTTTTTACACAAATAGTAGAGGTGAGCATATTAAAGATATGCTAAAAATGGCTCCCTTGGCAAGTTGCCCTGTAACCCAAACATATAATGTTGCCTCTTCCTGTAGAATCAAGGGATAAACTGGGGGATTAGATGTGAACCTGTTCAACTGTGATCTTAAAATCACAATCAAACTCTGTGTGCTCTAGTAAGGAATTTTCTGAAGCCACAGCAAATGAAGACTCTAAAACCTCCAAACAGGGGTAGGGGTACTTTGGGAGTGGGATTTGGCAGAGGTGCAAGATTAAGCTTAAGTACAGTGGGACACTGTGGCAAGTCGCCCAGGGTGCTATCATCTGACATGTGAATTGTTAATACATGACTACTCCTTAAGGACAAAGTTAAGGTATTAGCATTAAAATTGGCTCTAACACCAAATTTCGTCGCTAGCCCAATCCCAAATAAAAGGGTACAACAAGTTTTTGACATCCAAGAAGTGGCCAGCCAAGTGAAGCATAATAACTTGATAATCAACCAGACCTTGAACCTTCAGGGTGAGAATACCCTGAGAGGCCCCTGCCCTAACTTTACCACCAGGTAGATACGTAACCCATGGTAGTCAGATAGGCCCAAATCAATAAAATTCTTTGAGGCAAAGTATCCACTAAAATTTTTGCCCTAAATTTCTTGAAGAGTAGCTGAAAGCAAACAATACCCAGAACATTTTATATTTAATGCAGTTAAAGCTGCCAAACACAAAGTGGGATCAACTTCAGGCATAATAATGTCCCCAAGATATGTCTTCATGTCAAAGAAGGGATTGGGACATTTTTTACTCTGATGACTGATGGGAATACACAGCTTCATTTTATGCAAATGCACATCTGTCATCATACTCCTTTAATCAAAGATTTTACACCTCCTGAGTGTGGTGATTCATGGTCGGGTCAGCTGAAAATTCTTAGGGGTGATATATCATACTGATATTGCTTCAGGGCGGCTTCCACAAGAAATTAAAAACGCCTCATTTGTATATATAAAATTTCCTCTAATAACAGAATTTTTTAGGTTGTAGAGGCACAATAACTGATATGATAACTGTCTGTGCTCATTAACCATCACCATTATGATTGTACTACCTTTCGCTGAGGGTTTGCAGAATTTTTGGGAATGGTATTCCAGAATGGGGTGCTTAATTGATGCAGATCTATAAAACTGTCAGGGCTAGGTCCCTGCTGACACTTGGGGCTCCCCAAGTGTGAAAGCGTGGCACCGGAAATTACCGCCATCTTTAATAGAAAACTAGGACTTCTGAGAGCAGCATTTACAGAGGTGGCCTCTGGTAAAACCGTTATGGGTAAAAATCTGAAATATAAAATATCTTCCATCCAGGCCCCTGATGACCCTTGCCTCTCAAAAAAGGAAGGTATGGAAGAAAAATACGCCTCTAGTTGCTAAAAGGAGTTGGTTTATCCAAGACCTGTATTTATAAAGGTGCCACTGGTGAAACACCCACCGCCAATTTTAATGGACCCCCCTTCAGTTGGGGAAGAAATCACAAAAAATTCTCCAATCACAGGTCGGGAGGAGGCAAGTGGAGACTGCCACCCCCAAGTGCCACTGACCAGTTGATTATGGTTTTATTATTAATGACGCCTTATTGACGTCAGGACACAGTAAGCCTGGGACCCAACCAGATTCATATAAATAGGGCTTCCTAAGGCACTCAAATCAACTGGGTGCAGACACCCAAGGAAGGTTTGTAAGGCAGAGAACAGGGGTTGACTTACTTGCAGGAGGCGCTCCAAACCTTCCAACGCCTCATTCAGCATAAACATAATTTTCCACACTATAGGTACCCATGCAGGAGCCATGAAAAAAGCTGATGCAGCCACTCAACACCAAGAGAAGGTAAGCATGAACTGATTTTATTCCAGTTGATAATAGTTTTAAAAAATTAGAAGCCCAAAAAGCAGGGTCTTAAACAATTTAAACCACCAAGTACTCATAGGAAGGGCAGGAGTTGCACCGTGGGCAGTAAAAAGAGAAACTCTGAGCTGTCCCACTGCCAAAATGAATGATAATGCCATTCTTATAAGCATCAGAACCATGGTTAACAATTAACGCACTTTATCATCACTAGGAGAAAATCTTACACAAAGTAAATTCCAACGTATAAAATATAAGGTTGGTCATCTAATGTGACAAAATTGTCCCTAACTATCTAGGAAAAGATCAATTAAGAAAAGCAAGGCGCACACACCCAATACATTAATCCCAATTTCAGATCTTATGGCAGAAATCCAGGATAACTTCATATGGAGTTATGTCACTAGGCCAATAAAAGGTAGAATAGGGTATATATATATATAACCAAGGTCCTTTATTGTAAGGGAGACGACCAACAGAGAGATTGTTCAGAGCAAAACTAATAATAAGGAAAGTAAGGATTTTTGGCCCCAACTGATTTGTTGAACTTATAAATGGCTTTAGACAATAAAAAAGAGGCTCCAATCTTAGTAATTTTATATCTTGAGTAAGCACAAACTTGAGACTTTAACATTAACTCAAAACCCCCAGTCTTTGATGTATCAAATCTCTAAACAATAAATTCACGTCTAAAATTTAAACATAACAAACCATTATTATTTATATCATATTGGGTAACCTCTTAACCCCATCCATTTAATGTCTGGGCCCCATCACGCGATTCCTGGGGAAGAACTTGGGCTTGCTTGGCCTTAACCCAACGTTTATCTACACATTATATAAGTTCAGAGAGAGACCAACATAACTCCTCTGGCTTGGTCCATCTCCTCCTTATCCTTGTGATCCACTACCACAATCATGTCATTTAACCATGACAACTAAGTTATGTACTCCTAAAACGATGCTTTTACTTTATAATGCATATAATAAAAGCATTCATTATACTATGAGTTAATTTTCTTAGTTTCATTTTTTAAAATAAGTGTTTTCTTGACATTTATGAATATCTGCTTAAAAATTTTGTTTAATCGTTCAGAGCTGGTAATAATATGCCATAAATTTTTTTCTTAATTTAGGAACTCCCATAATTTATCCTGACTTCCCATCGTCTATTTAAAAAGCTCCATGTCTGATGCTAATGGGGATCTTAGCTTCCTATATTTCAGCACTTGCATATAATTCTCACCTGATCCCTCCACTTAATATTTCAGCTTTGTATTTATAGGTTTAATTGATCCAAGTGTTTTTACTCCTGAATTTTTACTATTTATACTTTGACCATATGGATCATAAAAACATATCCCCTACATAAAAACATGTATTCTAATTAAGCCCTCACAAAAGATACACATGATCTTTCAAAATAGGTATGATATGAAAGGCAATTAATATTAACTTTCTAAACTTAACCTTTTGTAACTCTTACCAGTTAATATTAATTTTTTGATTTATTAAACTTTAATTATAAGATATTCTATGGTATGACCGTTTTTGTAACATAATAAATGGCTTAAGAAAAACAATAAGGTAGGATAACGTTTATAGTATATCTATAATCAACTAGTATAAAGCTTGGTATGTTTATAACTAGATAAACATTAGCTATAAGGTTACTTTTTTGAGAAAGATTTCCACTAAAACAACGGTTAAATAAAATATAACAAAGAAAGAGATTAAAGGTCAACATAATTGATGATGTTATCATTTTATGGTTTACCAACAATAAGAATTTTTTTTGTAATCTTATGTTTGCACCTCATTGTTATACACAAATAACTCATGAAAAAATAAACTGGTTTCATCAATACCTTTCCCATAATATTCACGCAGGCTAAAATTGAGATATCATATTATAGTTTTTATAGAATCTTTAGCTTCAATCAGTTTTTTATCCAATCATCAAAGCTCTCATTTAGTTTTATCTAAATACAATATTTATGTTTCTACTTTTTAGTTAAAATCATATTTTAAGGTCTCCTGTCACAGCCATTAAACTGGACAGGACCTTACACCCCTTTAAACTAAGAAGGGTACTAACCCTTGAGCCATTAGTATTTCTAAGTTTAATGACATATTGAAATACCTTAGATGAAAGATGGGTGCAGCTCCTTCACCTCCTTTAACACTCCCACAAAACCAATCATCAATACAGTAACCTCTATGATAGCTTACTCTTCAAGAATTAGGTACTAAAATTAATAAGCTCTTTATTAGTTACAGAATTTTTTCTAACAAAAAGGCACCAAGCTCTTCCTTTACACAAACAAAGGGTTCAACCAGGAGTTCCTTAATCTGGAAAAGTGATACCTGGGATAATCCCAGGGAAATTTATCTTACAAGGTAACAGTAGTTCAATAAGGCTCACAACAGAAAGGATACACTGTGAAAATTGATCATCTTAAATTCTGATACTGGTAAGAAAACCTAATAGAATAAAAACAAAAAGTTGTCCAAATAAAAGCCCAAAGTCCAATGTTAAAATACAGATATAAACATTCAAAAATTGTGTTGTCCATTTATCATTCATTTAAACGTTAATAAGCCCTCACCACCATCCTCGATAGTTGATACCCATAAGCCTTCTCATTATAGGTTGTTAAGTATCTTATTTCCTAAGTTTACAATGTAACAAACCCCTAAAAATTCTTTATTTTCCATAAAATAAATTCGCAAATATCAACCCCCTAGAATATATAACAATTCCTATAGAAGGGCTGCACCCTCTGTATTGGTGCTGATTGTGGTAATATTTATGTTTCTTCCTGGTTTGGTAGTCATTTTATAAATCATGCAGAAAACTTAAGAATTAGAGAGCAGACGTAAGCATCCATCCATGGACAGTCTCCATCCCAATCTAGTTCAGACACCAAAGCTCCTTACTATACTCCCTACAGCAATATCATGCATCCTTTATATTATAGATGTTTGCTTATAAGTCCACAATGGAAGCTAGGTTTTTCCTTGGAAGGCCAGTTCCTAGAAGTTATAATCAACTATTGAATGTCACCGTGAAGATGTTAATTCATGTCCATTTGACTGTGACACAAGTACCTGAAGAGCAAATCTTTTTGGGCTGTTAAAGGGCGCTTTTATCAGTTTTAGCGCGGAAAATCTTTACTTAAGCTCTAAAAATTGTGGTTGCCCAAGTGGAGATACCTGTAAACACGCCACCAATTACAACCCTCTTTTATAGTTATGTGGTCAGCAGTTCAATTTTTTCACCATATAATGTTGCCTGTCTGGATTTAAGTAACTTTCTGGTGCTTTGCTAGCCATTTATTAAGCACCCCTAAAGAATGTAGTTGACAATATGGATTAATTAATAATGAATCAGTTGACCCTAAAGGCGAGAACTAATCATCACTCACATGCATATTATGAACAATTCTATAATGCAGAGGAGACCTTGATGGTTCATACTGCACTCCTTGGTCTTATGTATTCAAACTATTATATCAATCTTTCAAAATGAGTCATTAGTGAAAGTGGCTATTCCAGTGAATCCCAATGTCCTAGAAGTGTTTTCTTTCTAAAGTTCACTGATGGAGAAGATTGAGAAGTAACGCTGTTTGAACCTAATCTATGAAAATATATCAGATGTTTGTCCCCTGTCTGGCCCCTCTGACCCACAATCTACTCCTTTTTCATATGCTCAGGCAACATGAATGCCCTCTCAGCTCATAAGAAAATCCCCTCAAAACAGGACAATTTATGTGGTTATTAAGTCTTGCTATTTGTTTGATCCTTTATTAAAATGAATATATTCAACCATGCTTGTCAGATTCTGTGGTTGACTTGAAAATAAACCCTTTGACAAACTAAAGATCGGCTGATTTTCCCTCCTAATGCTTGAGCTAATACTCTAATGAAAACCTTTTGCAATAACATGGCTCGGGCTGATTGTCACAATGTGGATTTAATTATATTATCAAAAGTTCAGGATGATTACCCCCACACATTTAGGATGATCTTCTCTGAAATTACTCAGCATGGGCGATCAACTCAACATCAAATTTAAATCAATTATTCTATTGGTAGCTAGGGCCAAATATACTCACACAGTTGGGCCAATTATTGCTTCACCAAACTTTGGCAACTAGTCCCAATTAATTGGGACCAATATTAAGAAATTAGCATGAGAAATTGTTCAGGATTGACCTTAAGAGAACATATACAAATCTCATGAATGAAAAGACAAAAAGAACGTAATCATTGTGATAGCACTTGCACATGGGCTGCCCAAATGGGAGTACCTAGTGCTATTGAGAGGGCCAGTTGACATCCCAATTAGGGAGTCGTTTTTGTCAGCTGTATGATGAAAAATATTTTGAGCTGGTCCTAAAATAATTTTTATATGTTGATATGTGTAACTGGCATGATAGCACTTGCACATGGACTGCCAAAATGTGAGTACCTAGTGCTATTGAGAGAGGCCTGCTGATGGCCTGATTAAGGGTAAATTATTTATAAAAATCGACCACAAAATCTCCCAGAATTCATATTTCATCAGCAGTATGACGAAACTCATTTCAAGGCAATCCTAGGAACATTTTGCACTCTCATTGTTGCGATTTTCATCCCTGAAAATACTCCAAAATATGAGAGTAATTTGCTACCAATAAACCTAGCAATAGGTCTCATTCATATCAGTTTAAGGGCCAAACTGAGGTGGAAAATAATCAGTGAGATTGCATTCTTGAATGTGGCCAGGAGACGCCCTAGAGGTATAAATACCAGCGTTTGGCCTAATGAATAATTACCAAATATTCTAGTCTAATAAAGATCTATTTTATTTAACATTATTTCTGATTTGTATCCTAAGTCACTTTTGAAGAGTGTCAGCAAGCTGGGATCTCAAGATCCACAGCTTGTAACTTTGCCTGCCTCATTTAAAGTTCCCGATTACAGAGGGAAAATCAAGCCCAAAATTGTCCAGAAGAGTTGGGGCTATTTATGGATGCCTAGTGAGTTTCAAAATGGTCAAAATGCCATAAGCCACTGGCAAAATTGAGGATCCTTTGGCCAAACGGAAGCCCAATTAATTGTGCAGGAATTAAATAATAAAGTGAGCTATCCTCAGAATTATACAATGCTTGTACAGATTTGCTGTTCATATTACAGTAAGGTAACTTAAGGTGCTAATAAATGCCCTGGTCAACACTAGCGCCACAGGAATTGTATTTACCCGCATGTTATGCTAGCTTTGATCATGAAGTAACACTAGGTGCACCTGTATTAATTCATCATGGTTCTCATGGTCACAATTCTTCTGTGTAAAAAACCTTGTTGCAGATGAACATGAGGTTATGACAAAATTTGTATCACTTTTGAGTTGTTGTACACAAAGATTTTGTAGGTCTGTTGGTGGCGATTTCTAGCGGTAAACATTGACATAAAAAGTAATCTGGTAGCTTTTTCCTTTAATCATCATTTAGGTGAACCCTTCTCCTTTCAACGTTGGTATCAGGACATACAGTGGCGACAATGTGAATATAAGACTCTAATGACGCCATTATTGACCACCCTACTATGCCACAGACCCATGCTCCCTTCAAGACTTTTTTGATATAAAGGAGATAATCTACTAAAGGCCACTACGATTTTGGTATGTGTCTGGTTTCCCCTATATGCGCTTGCTGGTGCTAATAATAGGGAACCCAACAAATAGGCTGACTGCATGGGGCAAGGCTCAGCTGAGAGGACCGGGGCAGCTCCAGATGTGACAATGGACGAGACTCCCATCACTAGAATAAATTAAACTTAAAAAAATAAGATAAAATAAATCCTATTGATGAAAAGTGTTTACTAGACTAATGCTCAGGGATTTTTAATGGGGTATTTGGGGACACGTGCCTCAAGGATCATCATGGCCCCATCCAAGTAAGGTTTCTCCTGGCCTTATGGATTGCCCACTGTTCTGATCCCTACTTGGATCTCGCCACCCTCATGAACAGGTCAAGTGAAATCCCAAGTCACATGTTTTAAGGAATGGGGATGTAACGTTTCCTCAAATTTGGAGTAATTTATACAAAGCCTCAAATTTGGTATATTTGTTAATACTATAGATTTGACTTTAGACTTGAATCTATTGAGCCATTTGGGATTTACACCCCTTAAATGAGGGTATTAATCCTTCCCCTGGACAAGGCTTTCACCTAACCCGGGAAAATCCAATAGAGCCCCCTCCAAGCCTTGGCCTAGGGGAGCAAGTTGTGGCCTGAGGGTCAGAGGACTCAAGTTTGGGGGCATACAGAGCCTAAGGAGAAATGTAGACCAGGTCAGTGATAGTGCCTGGTGTGGTTGAGGTTTGAAGCCAGACAAAAACATCATCTAAGGCCCTCATAGTTGACTTGGAGGTCTCATGTGTAATTAGGGCTCAGAGCTGGACAACTTAATTGGCTAAGGCCCTCATAGTTAATTCAAATTGTTCTTTGGAAAAGGTGGTCTTAAGTTCCTCAATTTGCAAGCCACTGTTGGCTGGGAAATCTAATATTTTGGGGCTCTCTTCGAGCTGCCATTTGGTTTGAAGGAAATTCATCTTGAGGTCCAATAGCTCCATCCTAAACTGCAAGTTTTCAATCGTGAGCGTTTTGATCCGGCCAGTCTTATCCCAGATTTCTGACTGCAGGCTGACCAGCAGCCTTCGTTCCTAAGTAATTTCCAACTTAGAGGCCATCAACTCCACCTCCATCTGTGCTATCCATTTGCATATCTCCTGCGCCATCTTAGCCATGCAGGCTTTGGCCTCTTCAAACTTCCAGTTCATTTTAGTTGACATTTGAACCTGGCATCTTGCAATCATTTTATCTTCCAGAAAATTCAGGTAAGGCTCAGAAAAAGGTCGTCAACAGTGGGTAGCATGGGCGAATGACCCCACGAGCTTGGAAGGTGACCAGGTGATGGTAGGGCATGGCCCCTTGAAGGTTCTGATAGGGAGGCCTCTTTGAGCGACGCCAAGCCACTGTCTTGGAATTGAGGTGAGCAAATCCCACTTGCAACTGAAAGTAAACCATGCGACAAGGTTTGAGAGGAAAATGAAAAGTGGGCCAAAAGTTTGGCATTAATAGCAGAGGTAGTGTTGGCCAGTTTCTCAAGCTTCGCTTTTTGGGACTCTCATCTTTATTGGGATCAGCGCTATCCCAACCTGAGAGTCAAACTGGGTAATCTAGATTTTTTATTTTAGAAATATTTAGCCCAATATTGGGAGGGGCGCCATCGAAGTCAGAAAGTGGTAGGATTGTCAGAAAGGAGTCATCAAGCTTATTCCAAATGGTGCAAAGGTAAGTCCCAGGTATTTTGCCTGGCATTTGAATCACATCATCGCAAAAATTGGTTTTTAGGCTTCCCAAAAATTCCTACAGCTTGCTGCCTTGGTCAATATTAAAAATTGGTTCTTAAATTGTCCCAATTTCATCAATTTGGTATTATTGATGCTCGCTGGCCACATTTGATTTGCCAGTCAGCACTTTTGGGATCAAATTGGCTATGCTCTTTGCTTCCACTTTATGCTCAGAAGCAGAGTGGAAATTGACATTGAGCAAGGGTTTTTGATAATTATTATCTAAATAAATAATAGGGTTAGTATTAAAATCAATTGTTTTTGTTGAAATTTGATCACTTGAGTTATTTTGGTTTTCTTTTTTCGACCCTAGGATGTGTTGTAGCTTGGACAATTTCTTTATAATTTTGCCCAAAGCTGAGAGAAACTTAAAATTTTTTTCTCATCACAGTAGAAGGGTCCTAGCATCCAATAGTCATCCCGCTGGGTGATGTCTTCGAAGGCTTCTTCTCTCCTAGCATCCCACATTCTCTTGAACCACAATGCTTGGTCCCTGTAATAAAAGATTGCCTTCATTAATCTTTTTTCTTTATGATGCTGGCAATTTGGCTCAAGTTCATCTTTTTAAATTCTTCCGGCACTTTAGCAGGTCAAGCAACGGTTTCAGCTGACTGGGAGCTCAGAAGTGTACTAAGTCTTCTGGGGCACACTTGTAGGATTTCTTTGGAAATTCAGATCCAATTGTTATTAGATCTTGGCTGTTTCATCAGAGGTAAGTTAGAAAATTGGCATCTGGCATGCTCATGGTGGTTTCATTATTGTCCAAGGTTGAGAGTAACTCCTCAGGGTGCGCCTTGGAAGCCCCCATGTAGTGAGCACCAGTTGTTGGGTTTTCCAGATGTGCTCACTGGTGCTAATGCTGGGGAACCCAACAAGTAGGCTGACTGCATGGGGCAAGGCTCATCCGAGAGGACAGGGGCAGCTCCAGACGTGACAATGGATGAGACTCACATCATTAGAATAAATTAAACTTAGAAAAATAAGATAAACTAAATCCTAATGATGAAAAGTGTTTTATTTGACTAATACTCAGGGATTTTTATAGGGTATTTGGGGACACGTGCCTCAAGGATTGTCATGGCCCCATCCAAGTAGGGTTTCTCCTGGCCTTCTGGATTGCCCATGGTTCTGATACTTACCCAGATCTCGCCGCCCTCGTGACCAGGTCAAGTGATATCCTAGGTCACATGTCTCAAGGAATGGGGATGTAACGTTTCCTCAAATTTGGAGTAATTTGTACAAAGCCTTAAATTTAGTATATTTGTTAATACTATAGATTTGACTCTTATTCTCAAATCTATTGAGCCATTTGGAAATTACGCCCCTTTAATGGGGGTATCAATCCTTCCCCTGGACAAGGCTTTCACCTAACCCAGGGAAAATCCTGACAGTATGAGCCACAAGATGATGTAAAATATTTATAAAATTCAACTGTCATTTATACCCATAAATGACCAAAGAGGATAAGGCTTGTCAGAATTTTGACCAGATGGAATCCTCCAATATTTTATTGTTATTTGTAATGAAATGCTAATCACATGAGATTGACTCGTTGACTGAATTTCATGGTATTTGATATGATTTCTGGTTAGTTGCACCCCAATTTGGGTTGAGCCAAAACTAGTATTCCACTGAGTTGGGAAATTAGGTTTGAATGGGGCCAATCAGTGGCACCAAATTATAATAAGGATTACTGGCAACTAATAGCTGAGGATGATCCAATTAGTATATGTCAGCTGAATCTGCATTTGATGCTAACTGACATTCATGGACTGTTATGCGAATTTCTGGTGGAAAGCTGATGAATTCGCTATTAACCATCTGACTATAATTCCACTGCCTAAATTGGACTACCAGTGAGAATGCTTAAATTGTACTAATTCTTTGTGTTAACGGGATCTGACACTTACAAGTTCAAGGCAGCTGAGGTTGTTTCCAGCATCACATATTTAATTATATCAACTATCACTTAAATAAGGAAAATCCCAATCAAACAGCTGAGATGAGTCAAAACCTGTTGTCAGCGAGATGGCAAGATATTCTTAGTCAAAGCAAGCAACCAAAGAGGTTTCTGGCGCATTATAATCAATTTGAAGGTCAAATCCTAATTTGACATTTATTCATATTAATCATTTTAAACAGCTTACCAGTGACTGAATGCTGAGGATAAGTCAAAACTAATTCAGACATTGGGAAGGATGGGGTGAGAGAGTCAACACCAGGGGAAGTGAGTAAGCACAAGGGAAGGCTTAGAGAGTGGTTGGCTGGAAGAACCAGCAGAAAGTCAATAGGTTGACAGTGGGCGCAGTAGCCCTTTGTAAATTGTATATATACCTAGAGCTTCCCTTTCAATAAATATCTCCCTTTGCCTAATCTACCTTTTTTAAGTTTATATTTATTTAATAGGTTGGAGGTTAGGCTAGGAGATCCCTGAATGGCGTGGGTGACATGCCAAGGGGTCAGCCAGCGCTGCTGGCCCCATCACCTAAGGTGATATGGTAGGGGCTGACTAGTCTTCATACTGGTTGGACTGCCATCTAGCAGATCCCACAGTCAATTTTCTGACAAGGCTCTAAAAAGGTAGATAAATCATATGATGTAGAAAGGGTGAATGATTAAAAAACTCCTACAATTCATTCAAAGTTGTTTTTATTTAGAAGCCTTATGACACACTGTACCAAAACTTGTGGATTATGGACACCTTAATAACGTCAATGTCTCAGACCCATGTCCCTTACCCCTTAAGGCTTTTATTGATAAGCAATTTCCAAGATTAAGGTTTTCTTTAAACTTGACCTGGTAAACGCTTTCTATCAAGTGCATGTAAAGTCTGTCCAAGGATGACTGAAAGCAAAAAAACTCAGCATGCTTTTTTATTCTTTAATGTAATGCCCTTTAAACTGTGGCATTCTCAGCAGTCTTTTGGAACCTTGTTGATAAAGCTCTTGGGTATATCAGATTACTTATGCATTACAAATGATGATGACATCCTGATTTACTAACCTAACTCCAAGAAACATGCCAAAAAATTGATAGCTGTAGCTATAGTACTCCATAAAACAGGCTTATTTGAAAGGCCTTTCCAATTTGAGTTCTACAAGGACAAAGTTTTAGGAAACTTTATACTAAAAGATGACATGAAATAGTATTCTTAAAGTCAGAAGCCATCAGAATTTGACAGACTCTTACCACAAAGAAACAACTCCACAGTTTTGTGGGATTGATCACATTCCTAAAAATTTCTTTCTGGCCATCTAATAATTTGTCTCACCACTTCAACCATTGATAGAAATAATGCACCATTCATCTGGACGCCAGAGTGTCAACAAATGTTTGATGCTGTCAGGATTCTCCATGGCTTAGGTGAAAGCCTTGTCCAGGGGAAGGATTGATACCTCTATCTGAGGGGAATAAATCCCCAATGGCTCAATAAGTTCAAAAATGGGGTTTGAATCTATATTATTAGCAGGTATACCGAATTTGGGGCTTTATATAAATTAGTCCAAATTTGGGGAATCGTTACATCCCCATTCCTTGAGTCATGTGAACTGAGGTTTCCTTTAATATGGTCACGAGGGCGGCGAGATCACAGTAAGGTTCAAAAAGGTTAATCCAGAAGGCCAATAGAGATCCTACATGGATGGGGAAATGACGATCCTTGAGGCACCGTGTCCCCACATACCCTATAAAAAGCAATACATATTAGTTTCATAAAGTACTTCTTTCATAGGGTATAAGTTTATCTTATTTTAATTAAATTTAATTTATTCTAATGATTAAAGTCTCATCCATCGTTGCACCTAGAGCTGCCCCTGTCCTCTCAGCTGACCCTAGCCCCATGCAGTCAGCCCCCTTATTAGGTTTCTCAGCATTAGCACTAGTGAGCGCATCTGGCAGAAACCTAATAGATGCCATTTAAAATATCTTACTCAAAGCCTGTTATGCATCATGATAAAGAGGAAAACTTTTCATAATATCATGTGATGCATCTGATATTGCTGTGGGCGCTGTCTATTTACAAGCGCATGATGAACAAGAACACCTAGTAGATTATTTTTCTAGGAAGCATAGTATAACTGAGCGCTCATGGGCATCTATAAGAAATAATTAGCTGCATAGACTTTGTCCTTTATCCGCTGGCGTTATCTTCTCCAGGGGGCCAAGCATATATTAGTGGTGCATACATACCACCAATCACTCATATACTATCACAAGCCACAATAAATGTCACACATTCAGAATTAAGCTCACTTGAACTTTCTAAGTCAATATTTAAGTATGTGTTTGCTAAAGGAGCCAATCACATTTTACCAGATATCCATAGCCGTTATCACTTAATGGGTTCAACCATTAATGATGACTCTGAGTTGGTTTCTTTAATTTTAATAACCTAGGAAGAAACAACGCACTTCCCGCCATTGATACAGTAACCAAATCCACTCTTCATCCCAAAACCAGCCCCCTTGTCACCAAATTCTCCGTCATTTATATAGCATCTCCTGAGCTTAATGGTGGTATTAATTCATCCTTATCACCATCGTACTTATATGAGTTTAATAATTATCCTCTTGAGAGTGTACTGGCAACACAACTTTCATACCATGATGTTCGCAGCCTACTAGTCAATATTGTCACTGACATGACCCATATGAATTTTATTCTCAGAAAAGATAAGGTGATGCTTTCAAAAATATGTTTAGGTTAACTCTCCCCTGCGTTACTGCTTTATAAATGAACATCAAAATTCCACCACGGGCACCCAGGTATAAAGAATATTAATTTGAGAAAGCATGGGTAAAATTGAGGTAAATTAAAAGGAGATTCTCAATTTTGTAGAGCAAAGTTTAACATGTATTCATTCCAAGTCTGATAGGAAAGGACAAAATGCCTCCTCCACCTCCTTTTTTTAGCACTAGTGGTGCCCAACCCAAAAGGGGGAGCCGCCACACATCTTTATTTGCAAATGGGCCAAACAAAGGGATTATCATAAATTAAAAAAATTCCTAATATAGCCCCTAGGTTATCAGCCTGCAAGCTATATCAGATGGTGAAAAAGCTTTGGGGAACCTTTGTCTGGCGCCCGCTTTAGCTGGCGGACCATGGTGGACAACATTGGGGTAGGGGCATCAGCGACATGAGGCATAAGGAGGTATAGTTGTGGGTTTTGTTTCATTAATAATGCTGGCGGTGTCCATCGCCTCAACGTATTGAGCAAGTTGATGCTCAGCAAAAGTGATGAGAGCTGGCACACAAGTAAATGACTTGATGCGCCGTTGAGTTTGGGGATAGTTGAGGTCAAAAAGAGAGGTTTTTGCTGCATCAATGCAAGCACAGATCACACCAAAAGCGAGCTCCTCAATTTCATATTTAGCATCCTCATCAAAGTAGGAAGGGAAATTTGGGATAGGAATACCAAAAAGTAGGGGTTCCATCACCCCATGGAGATGCTAGCGGAGGAGGGTGTTGGCAGGGGCAGCTGCAGCTTCCACCGCCATTTGATTGATATTTTTTAATTTGGAAAGCCGCTTTTAGAGCAAAAATGGTGGGGGCGCAAATTGGGAGGATCAATAAAAAACTCCTCCAACGCGAAATCCAGCTTCTCAGTGTATGGCTGGTCACTATCATCAATACAATCAAGACACTTGAGTGGATTAAGCTCAGCTGATTTGAGATATAAATTGAATTGAATTCCCTTCTTCCTATCAGGCTGTGCTGAATTAATCATCAAACCTACCTAAGCTAAATCTATTTCAGGATCCTCCTCCCCTATTCCTGAGTCACGTGGGGTGGCATTTCCACCCATTCAATCTGGTGAGCAACACTACTCATAAAGGACGCCCATGAGGAGGCCATTCTGGAAGATCAGTAAAGATTCTGAACGGATGAGACCCTGACAATCCTGAAGGCACTGAGTCACAACGCACCCTATAAATATTGAGGCCTTTTAGTTTAATAAAATATTTGATATTCTAACACATTTTCCCGTTTCCTCCTCAGCGCTCTTTCCAAAATTTCCAGCTTTGAGCCACCACAAACCCCAGCACCAGTCCAAAGAACTGTAGCGCCGACAGAAGTGGTGCTCACCACAGGGGGCTCCAAGCTGTCCTAAGTGAAAACGTCTAACAAAAATGGAAACCAATAGCAGCCCTGATGACCAAATGACTAGTCAATTAAGGAGCGTTACATGATGGGTTAGTACCTCGCGGTATGCGACGCTGCCCTCACAGCAAGAGAGGCTAGAATTTCAGGCTGCCTTTCAATTCTTGCTGCCCTCCCTAGATGGGAGCCAATACCAACTCCAGTATGAGAACATAACTGATGTTGTTCAACAACCAATAAATGGCATCTACTCCAAGGGCGCCCACTCCAGTCACTCCCATGCCTCCTCCGTACCTTCCACAATGTGGGACCTCTACGCCTCGGCCATATTGCCAGCTGGGGAGCTTACTCTGGGGCCTGAACACTACCTTCGTAACTTTTTATACCCCGCTATCCATCACCTCCTCCAGCTAGTCAGATTAACCATCAGGAGGTCTCCCAGCAACTAGGGATCAACCAGAATTTATATTCCTACATCATCAACTTCTTTGACGCCACCTCCTCCTTCATGCATGAAAATCGCAAAGCTATTCTTGATAACTGATGATTAATCAATGAGATCCACGATCAGATTGTAGTATTGGATAGCAGAATCTCCGGCTACCTTGAGAAGCAATTTTGTCAAAACGCCCAGCTATTTGAGGTGACATTGACCCAGCATCTACTTCAAGTCGAAGAGCTGGTACAATCCCTATAGCAGCACTACTGATAGCTGGCCTCTCATGACTACCCCCCACGAGTGCTGGGCCAGAAGGGCCTAGGGGGCCTGAAGGCCCCAAGGGGTGTCAAGGGCCAGCTGGACCCAAGGGACCACACAGGCCTTGAGGGCCCTCAGGCCCTTAAACCTTGGGCGAACCCAAATACCCATGGCGAAGGGATATAATGACCGCCCTGGCTGCCTTACAGGATCAAATCCAAAAGGTGGCACTGGGATGCAAGCTCCAATCGGATGGTGTCCCCCTTGACCCCAGGGTCTCAATTGAAGCATTGTCAGATGAGATGGATAACCTCAGCGCCTTCACAAAGCTTACTGACGCTCGTATCTCCCAACTTGAACAAACTTGTCATGGGTTCAAAACCCGGTTTGACCACCATCAAAAACCAGCTCCATCTACAGAACACTAAGATTCAATCCCTAAAGGAGCAGGTTGCCAATAAGGCTTCTGCTTCCACCTTCAGCCAGAATTGGGACTACATCCAAGAGGACTTAGAGGGATTGTGGAGACGGTTGGATCAGCAGGTTCCTTGAGATTATGTGGAAATGGAGATCTAAGAGCCAGTACCCATCCCAGGCGTTAACACCCTTTCCACTTCCATCGTAGCTAACTTTAAACCTAGTTTCAAGGAAAGGTTCACTCCCAGATGGGAAAGTACCGCCTCCTTTCTGTATGCCTATGAGAGTTCCATGGAGGAAACCACCGATCAACAGAAGGTGAAGCATATCCACTCCTGTCTAGACAGCACCTCCTGGGAAATCATGATCCCTCATTTAAAGGAGTGTAACACCTGGAAACAGGTCTGCACCGCCTTGATCCAAGAGTTTGGAAGCAACCAAACTCTGGCCAACCAAAAGCAAGCGTTCATGGGCATTCAACTGAACAAAGGAGAAAACCCTATGGAGTTTGCCAACTGGTTATACGCCCAGGAACAACCTTTGGTCATGATGAATTGTATCACTCTGGATGACGCTATCACCGCTGTTATCTCTGCCTTGGGGTCCTATCCTGAAGTCCAAATGCATATGATCGGGCAGAAGAATTGATTCGCCTGTATCAGGGAGATTAAGGAGGTTCTCAACGAGATCCCTGCCTTGATCCTACACTTTAAGGCTACGTCTACTGGCCCCTCTAACCGCCCTAGGGTCCATGTAGTTGAAAACCAGAAGAATCCACGTCCTCGATGAACCTATTGCAATGGCTTTAGACACAGCGCTAAGACTTGCTGGAAACGTCTTGCTGAGGAGGCTGGAAAAGGGCCGTCAGCATGAAGGACGAGGCGCTCCATGCTGACATCCCTGCCCAGCCTCAAGTATCCCCTGCGCATGAACCAGAAGCCATCATACCTGAGGAAGTAATTGCAGTATCTGATAACAATAAAGACATTGATACTGCTTACTCTTCTTCTGATGATTCTCCCATGTTCCTCACGTTACTTCCCCAGTTTGGAAGTTTGGTTACCCGAGTCACCATCCAGGTCCACAAGATTCTAGTTTTCGCCATAGTTGATAGTGGCTCCCCTGTGAACGTCATCTCTTTCAAGCTGATGAAACGCATCAAGATTGCTCTCAATATGCCGCACTACATGGAGTATGGCAGTGCTGGCCCCCAGTGCACCCAATCTATAGGGGCATATTCCTCTTTACTGATTTGGTTCAGAAAGCTCACTTTAGATACACCCGCCATCACTCTGGACAACCCTAGCTATGACCTGCTCCTTGGGACTCAGTCCCTTAAGACTATTTGGTGGTGTTCCATTATGATGGTGGTCTCCTCTCCCTTCTAGGACATCGAGTCCCTCTGGTTTTTGATAGTGCTCATGACTCTAGGGCTGAAGTTAAGGCCTGAGCCTGCCTACTGGAGACCAAAGGCCAAATCAATCAGCTTGTTTATCACATCCGGGGATCTTGAGTCCAACTACCCCCTCCTGCTGTTGAAGGACTAGAGGGGATGCCGATCTATTTACCCCAGGCGACTAAATTACCCCTGAAATCCCAAGTCATCGTCAACACCCAGGTCAATGTCAACATTCCCTCAGGGTATTTACTGGAAGTTTGAGGCCTAGATAACCCATCTCCCAAGGAAGTGCTGACCTGCCCCGGGATTCTTGATCCAGCATATGCCGGATCTATATCAGCGTTGCTAGCCACCCTGACTGACAAACCAAAAGTTGTAGGTCTGAACCAACCTGCCACTTACATCCGCCTGTTACCAATAGGGGCTGTTGCTGACGTTCAAAGCTTTGGGGACTTAAGGGCTTCAGCTTGGAGTCACCACCCTCAGTTAATTTGGTCAACACTAATATTGGAAAGGACCTCTCTGACGAACAGCGACTCAAGGTTCAGGAGCTCTTGGAGGAATACTTGGACCTATTCTCAACCGCAACCTATGATTTTGGAAGAATGAACGGAGTCCTCCACCATGTAGAGACTGGGGACGCCCCCCTTTTCAGTCCCAGCCTTACCAAAAGAGCAAGGTTGAAGAGGCCCAGGTTATGGTGGAACTTAAACAGCTTCTCGACGCTGGCCTCTTGGTCCCTTTGCGTAGTCCTTGGGCCTCCCCTCTTCTGCTCGTCTGAAAGAAGGATGGCAAGCACCAGGTGGTGATGGATTATTGATGACTCAACTCCATCACCAAGAAGGACAGTTATCCCTTACCCCAGATTGATGATTCTATTCACCTGCTTGCCGGTTCCCAGTACTTCTCAGCCATGGACCTCACCAGCGGGTATTGGCAAATTGAGCTTGCCCCCAAAGACCGAGCCAAGTGTGCTCTAATCGCCCATAAGGGGTTATTTGAGCCCACCCGGATGCCCCAAGGCCTCTGTAACGCCCCGGCCACGTTCCAGCGTGCCATGGATGGGATCCTTGGGGACTTAAAGCTCTCATGTGTCCTCATCTACCTGAATGACACTACCATTTTTTCGCGAACTTTTAACAGACATGTAGAGCATCTCAAGGAAATCTTTGAGCGTCTCAGGAAGGCCTCCATCAAGCTCAAGCTCTCAAAGTGCTCCTTCTTCCAGCTGAGCTAGAGTTTCTAGGACACAAGGTCTCTAAGCGTGACATCCAACCTATACCTAACAAAGTCGATGCCATAGAAAAGATGTCACGCCCCCAAAGCCTAGAGATATTCAAGTCTTTCTAGGCATGGTGGGCTATCACAACCAGTTCATCCCACAATTTGCTGACCTAGCCAAGCCGCTGTTCTACCTCCTACAAAAGAACATACCATTTGAGTGGCGGCCTGAGCAGAAACAGGCTTTTAACACTTTATGTATGGCCTTATGTAATAAACCTGTTCTTGTTCATCCTCGCTTTGACCAACCTTTCTTGTTGTTCACTGATGCAAATGACATCGCCGTTGGGGCTATCCTGGCTCAACATGATGAGAACTGGGTCGATCATCCCATGGCTTATTTTAGTAAGATGCTAAATAAGGCTGAGTGGAACTACAGCATCACCGAGAGGGAATGTCTACCCGTCCTCTTAGCCATCAAACATTTCCAGTCCTACCTCTATGGTACTCATTTTACTATTATTACAGACCACTCTTCACTCTGGTGGCTTCAACAAATGAAAGACCTTGATGGTCAGTTAGCCAGGTGGGCTCTACAACTACAAAGCTACGATTTCACCATCATCCACCGTGCAGGCGCTATACACCAGAATGCTGATGGCCTCTCCAGGATGCCAGTATTAGCAGTTTTGGCCCCTGAGGAAGATTGGCTCTATGACCTGTTAGGTCAGCCTGAACAATGGGAACTGGAAACTCCTGAGGTTCAGGCTGAACTCCGCCAAATGACTCAAGACACTCAAATCAAGGATGGGCTGCTCTACAAGAAAGTCAACAAGAAGTGGCTACTCTATATCTGACCCTCCTCTCGAACTGATGTCATCCTGAAAGGCCATTCTACTGTGACACGGGATATTAAGAAGGCCCATGAGTGGCTGAAGTCACGCTGCTACTGGGAAAAATGGAATAAACCATCCAATAGGTTTTGGAAGCTTGTATGACCTGCTGATCCCAAGACTGAGCCAACCCTCGATATCAGCACTCAGTTGTTGCCCCAACCAAACCTTTCAATATCATTAGTATTGACGTGGTGGGTCCCCTTCCCACTGGGCTGAATGGTCACAATTATATTATACTATCTATAGACCATTTATCTAAGTGGGTCGAGGCAATCTCAGTCCCTGAAGCCACCACTAAGGCTACCGCTCTTTTTCTTGTTTGCTCCATTTTCACCCAGCATGGGTGCCCCCAGACCTTACTTTTGGACAATGGGTTGAACTTCACCTCCCAGGTAGTACAAGAACTAACTTCGCTGTTTGTCACTACCCAGAGTTTCGCTGCCCCCTACCACCCTTCTACTAGTGGGGCAGTAGAGCGTGCGTTAACAGAACTCTTGTTTCCATCCTACGGAAGTTGGCTGACTCAGATACTGCCCATTGAAACCATTACCTACCCAGCACCTTGCTTGCCTACTGGGTAAGCTATCACCGTGTCATCAAGATGTCCACATTCAAAGCCCTATATGGGCGGGAACCTCAGCTACCCAGTAGCGTTTAGCCCCTGTTTGAATCCTCCACCCCTGAGAACTCCAATTTAACTATGAGGGCTCTATCCAATGAAACTGTCCAGCTCCAAGCCCAAGCCACTCAAGGCATTATCACCACCACTGGAAGAGAGACATCCTGATCAAATCTCGGATGACCCTCCTTACCAGATTTTCAATTAGGTGACCTCATTCTCTTTTATCATTGACCTGGAGACTGACAGAATAAGCTCAACGTGCTTTGGTCTGGACCCTACAAAGTCATACATAAGGTGAAGTCTGAGTACTCCATTGCTGACATCAATCAAGGGACTGTAATAAATCAGGTGCATGGTTGGTTCCTATGGCCGTATATCCCCCTCCAACAGGATCTTGAGGGGGGCATTGTTGGGATTTGAGATAGAAATTGGGTTTAATTCCCTTCTTATAAATCAAGCTGTGCCAAATTGGTTGTCAAACCTACCCGAGCTAAATCTATTTCAGGATCCCCCTCCCCTATTCATGAGTCACATGGGGCGGCATTTACACCCATTCAGTCAGGTGAGCGATGCTAACATTGAGGACGCCCAGGAGGAGGCCATTCCAGAAGATCAGTAAAGATCCTAAATGGATGAGGCCCTGACAATCCTAAAGGCACAGAGTCCCAACGCACCCTATAAATATTGAGGCCTTTTAGTTTATTAAATTATTCAGTATTTTAACCCATTTTCCCATTTCCTCCTTGGCGCTCTTTCCAAATTTTCCAGCTTTGAGCCAACGCGAACCCCAGTGCCAGTCCAAAGAGCTGTAGCACCAACAGGCAGCTCAGCCAAAACTGTTTCAGCCATCGACTCAGGATTTCATAATCTGGCTGAATTATTCAAATTTTTAAAAAAATTTAAATTTTAAATTGGGTGCTGCTTTTGAAGCAGTGCCAGTATTACCTGAGGGAGGGGGCGGGATTATGCCCCATTCAAAAAATTGGGGCGAGGCAGCTGCCAGGGTGGCGCCAGAAGGAGGGGCGATGGAGGTGGAAGATGTGGAACCTCCTCCACCTCCTTTAACAAGCAAAATGCCATAAAACTCCCTCTAGGTGGACTTCATTGTGAGTTTACTAAATTCAGAGGGTTTATGCCATTATGGTGGTGGCTGATCATATTACAAAATATGGCTTATTCATTTTATGCTTAACAATGACTTAAGAAGAGGAACTGGAATAGCTATTTAATAGCAATAGTTTCTCACTGTTTGGGGTTCCCTAAGAGATAGTTAGTGATAAAGGGCAACAATCCACATCAAGTTCTGGGAGGCCCTATTCTGTACATTGAACATCAATCCTTTTAGGCTATCGGCTATCACCCTTAATCAGATGGACAAACTGAACAACAAACCACTTACTAAAAGTTTTACCTGCGATGTTACTTAACCACAGATTATAACACACAGGCAGCCAATCTTCACCTATCTCAGTTCTCATATAACAACATTTTGCACTCAGCGATAGGGGTATTACCAAAGCATGCCAGATTTCAATTTAAGCATGCTTTCGTCATTGGACCTAGAATGCATAGTGTGATACTTTCAGCGTAGGTATCTTATTCCCATATTTCCAATTTCATCAGAAAGTCCAGAAACAGCTTAAAAAATCTAAAGTGATACTAAGGAGTTTTCTAATAAAGTGCAGGGCAGTTCCAGATCATCAGGTGGGGGACATTGTCATACTAGACACTTAAAATTTCCACCTAAAGGTTTCATGCTGAAATTTTCCTGCAAGAGAGCTGGACCCTTCTCCATAAGTAAGGTATTTAATAATGGAGCCTTTACTCTGAAATTATCAATGATTTGATATCCATCACTCTTTTCACACTTCATCATTGTATCCCTTCTAAATGACAGAAGACCACGGAAATTGAGCTATAATTTTAGATGGTAAACCATTGTTTTTTTAGCACTAGTGGTGTCCAACTCAAAAGGGGTATGGTAAACTATTGTTGAATTAGAGAATCTTTGGGTTTGCGTCAGGCCAAATGTGCCTTTAGTATTTAGAATACTGGAAAAGATAATCAGCTTATGAGAACAGCAAGGTCTCTTACAAATATTGTAACAACTTCCAAAAGCTTATCGCTTATTTACATAACCAAAATCCTGGTGCAACATTGCTCACCCCATCCAAGTCAACTGACATTATGGTAATTAAGATGTCAACCCCCCATAGAAATTATTCCCTGGAAAAAGCCCCAGTGGGAGACTTAGAACCTATTCTTATAAAAAAGGCATTCTAAGGTCTCCTACCACAGCTATAAGGCTGCAAATGACCTTAAAACCCTCTAGAACGAGGTGGGGCACCAACCCTAGAGCCATACTTTTACTAAGCCTAATGACTTTGACATAACTTAATGAAAGATGGTTGACAGGTATTCCTCCTCGTTAATCCCCCACAGTCCACAACCAGTCCCCATTCCAGATCCTCCTATTATCACTGACTCCAAGAGCATTATGTGCTAAAAATAAGCGGCTCTGTACTTAGTTTAAAGTAATCAAAATAAAAAGGCACCAAGCACAATTTCTACCTCAAACAAAGGGCTTAACCAGGAGCTCCTTAATCTAGAAAAATTTGATGCTTGGGGTATCCTAGGCGAATTTGATTTATAAGGTAACACTAATACAAACAAAGGTTCAATAGGAAAAATACACAACAGGAATCCATTATTTTAGCAAAAACAAATCTGGCAAGTTATAACTGGATATTTAAACACAAAATTTGGTATTTAAAACCAAAAATAGAAGTTTTAATCTTAAATTGTACTTTTTGAGACTTGTGTTGGCCAGATTTCCATGAATTTAAATGTTATTTAGCCATCATACCCATCCCCTATGGCTTACTCAACAGCATGCTCCTTGTATGTTGTTGGGATAATTCCATTATAAAATTTTCTAATTAAATCAAACCCCAAAAGTCCTTATTTTTCATGTTATATATGCAAAGTTGAGCCTCCTAACATGTACATAACAAGTTTTATAGAAGGGTTGAACCCCTGGTGCTGGTTTGGTTGTGATGGTATTTGTAGTTCTCTCTGGTTCAGACATTTAAAGATTATGCATAACGAAAAAATAGAGAAGGCGTCAAACAACCAAACCATAGACACTCTCCCACCTGACCTAGCCCAAACACTTACCCTTCTTCCCATTTTCTCAATACATAGATGATGAGGCCTGTGCATTTTGTGTGGTGTTTTCTCAAGTATACTAGATGGAAGCCAGCTTTACTTGTGGTACGCCAGTTCCCTCACATATAAGGTATAAATTATAAACTAGAAGATAAAGGATGATAGATGATTTCAAGTATAAGGCAAGATCAGAAAATTGCTATCATACTAAAGAATAAACCAAATTGTTTTAAGGTAATACAGTAGACAAGCAGCTAAATTTTTATACTAAGAAACTAATATTATAGTAAACTAAGTTTGACATTAAGAAAGTTTAGATTCTAACCAAAAATAAAACAAAAATTGTTTTTTAGTTAAACTAATTTTGTACATTATAACTTAGCACTTGTTTTAAACTTTTAAATGAGAAGTTTTAAAACTAAACAACGGTTTATCTTCATTTTCTTTAATTTCTGTGTTAATCAATTAAATTTATGATTTAATATTACATATATCTTGAGAGGAATAATATTATTGATTTTGAACACAATATGGATAGATCAGATAACTTTAAGTATATATTAGAGTCAATTCATGTGAGCTATCAATGAAAAGCAGAGTATAATCTAATTTATATAATATAAAATTCTATTTTTAGGGAAATAAAAATATTTTATCTTATCACTTACAAGAATAAGCATTAGTACTTGTTTCTTCCACAGATATTCGTCTTTTTATATCTTCATTATAACATTCCATGGCTTAGCTTGCAAAGAGCCGAATGATTATCATTTTTATACTTTGAAGTCTTTAACTAGTGTCACTCAGATTCTTAATTAATATCGTTATTGTAAGTCCCTCAGGCCCCAGCTTTCAAACTAGATAGAAATTTTTACCCCCTCAGAATAAATCAGTATTTCAATCCAAAAGATTTACTGCTTTCCCTGTTAGAAGGTCTAGGTCACACCCTGGATGACAGATGTTTATTGGCAGTCCCCCTATTTGGTCCCCCAACCTTAAAGTCATTCTTAAGACCAAAGCTATATTTATTACTAAAACTTGATTATATAGTGCAGAATGTTTAATAATTTTGGCGCAAATGTATTAAATAACTGCAATTATAGCACTACTAGAGAAAACCCCTTCCAAGCATAGGACGTCAAGAGATGCACCTATGACTGAGAGATTGCTACATGGGATAATCCCAAGTAGTTTCTTTTGCCAAAAAATTGTCTAAATTAAATTTTTTAGAGAAGAGCTCTAGACATAGGTTAATAGCATCTTCAAGTTCCAAAATGATAAGAGGTAACTAAATTGATTTTTACTCAATGTTGTTTGATCTATTCAAGAAAAAAATGCTCAGGAATAGTGTAGGCATAATGCTAAGATCTGAAGCTCTTGTCTCATGCATTTCCCCATCCTAGTATAATTACTTGGAATATTCACTTTGAATGATATAGTAACGGATCAGGAGGCACCTGATCCATACATTGTTTTGAATTGAGTGGCATTCAATCTGAACATGACCCTGATTCAACAAGGATCAAACTTGGGAAGGTCAGAGCTGGGAAAATTCGCCATCCCAAACCCAAATCACATCCATAGAATGACAACAGGCTTACGTGCGGCGTGGATGGTGATCCAGTGGGATGGGGAATCTTTGCTAATAATTTGTTGGTTGGGGTTCAAAAGAGCTTAACCAGAAGAGAGGTTTATTTCATACTAGCAGATCAATATCTAGGGGAGGTCGCTGCAGCCCTGAAGGGCAGTTGCGTCTTCTATGAGGAAAAACAGGAAACCAAATAAAGAATAATGTGCTCGCTTGAAAAGAAAATATAATTTTACTTTAAGTTATATGCAGATCAGATCAGAACTATGAGCTCAACCAGTGAGCTCAGTGTGGCATTGGAGTTGTTATCGGTCCTTTCCTGGTCCCAGACTCTGCTGTTGATGTGCAGCATCATGGGAACAGTGTTATGAGAAGGCGTGGCAATGATGAGATATGACGGTCAGGTTTAGGGATGGGCTTCTGCAGGCCTGTCCCTAGTATGGTAAGTAACATGGCTCTTACTGCCCAAAATTGTTTGTGGCATATTGGCACAAACCTGCCTGTTACGTTAGACGCAACCCAAACACTTTTCTGTCAGTCTTGTGGAAGCCCCAGGAAGAGGTGGTGGCTCCAGGAGGGGAGAAATGGTACCGCCATGTGTTGATGGTGTTGATGGTGAGCTTCTCACTTACTTTTGTAATAAAAGAGTTGGTTTGAGTGTGTGGTACAAGACCCATTAAGATGGAAAATGCCAGAGAGGTCCTACATCTCCAAAAGGTCAGGCTGCTTTACCCATGGAAGCTTTGGAGAAGATTTACCAAGTGGTGTCACGGATCCATTTTCAGGCGTAATTGGCTCAAGCAACAGGTTGGGAGACCCCCTTCTCATTACAGATTGTGCAAATAGTGGAGGCACTACCCCCAGAACTGGCCAGGTGGATGCAAGAGTTGGTTGAGGAGCAAGGTCACCTTCCCAGATCCATAGATGAGTGTGTAGATTGGATTGACTGGGCAGCCTTTCCAGATGAGGTGCAGGATGAAGCGTGGTCAGCTTTGTTGATGGTATGTCAGGGCAGAGGATCGGTGGAAGAATATGGACAGATTTTACGCCCATTTGTAAAAGCAGCAAGAGTCCCAGATTTGCAATCATTGCAAATGTTCAGATGAGGGCTGCAAGCGGATATGTTAGCTACCATGGCAGCTGCTAAAGTTCAGAGTTCGTTGGTGGAGGAAATTGCTTTGGTGTTGCAGGTGGAGAAACAATTGGCTTTGGCGCATAACTGGTGAAAAGATTCGATGTCCCTGGGAAGGGTCTAGTCACCCGTTGTGGCCAGCAGAGGATAAGGAGGATGGCAGGGATCTCCCCGGAACTTCAGGAATATCTATGGGGGATTTCACCAGGGAAACGGCGAGGAGTTGGGAAGAACAGGCCAAGGACCTGGGAAGAGTCATAGTCCCAGACCTACCTTACCTGCAAATTTACAATCTGAAAATGCTTCAAATATTAAATCTACTTCCTCACTTTATCCTAGGTTATATATTCCAGTAAAGTTATACTCGCATGGTCAGACAGAGAAGGTGCTGGCCCTGGTAGATACAGGGGCTGAGGAAAATTATGTGGAGTTCACCCTAGTGGAACGTTTGAAGCTGGAAATGAGAAGGGGTCCTGAGGTAGTGTTCGTTGATGTGTCAAGGAGAGCCTCATTGTGGCATTTGGAGCCCCTGATTGTCATTTGGTAGAACCAATTTTGGTTAAAGGAGGGTTTCTATGAAATCA
The DNA here is from genome assembly GCA_022478985.1 of Massospora cicadina. NCBI lineage: Eukaryota > Fungi > Entomophthoromycota > Entomophthoromycetes > Entomophthorales > Entomophthoraceae > Massospora > Massospora cicadina. The sequence goes on along the minus strand of JAKSZP010000508.1, from coordinate 9,084 downwards.
AGAATCTAGCCCATCCAGTGGTACTGGGGATGCGATGGTGGCATTGTTTCCAGCCACAGATCGATTTGTTGCATAAGATGATTATGTTGACGCCGCAGATTGTACCTCAGATGACGTGGAAGATGGAGGTCAGGGGTGACATCCCAAGTGGATGCAGGAGCTTAGGGGGGATGCAGGAGGCAAAGTTACCAGCCAAGTATAGTGACTTCGTTGATGTATTTGGTCCCATTGGAAGCTCGCCTTTTTCCCCTATGTGCTCTTTCACATTTTCATTCCGGTTCAAGGGGGAATGGAGCTTCCCAGGGGATGTCCAGTCTATGCTCTTAATGAACGGGCCAGAGAAACATTGGAGGGCCATGTGGAATTGATGTTGGACAAAGGTTTAATTGAGCCCTCCATGTCGCCAGTATTGTCTCCTGTATTGCTGGTGCCAAAAGCGAGTGGCAAATTACACCCATGTGTGGATTTCCAATGTTTAAACACAGTTACGGAGCCTGATCCATATCTGATGCCTTTGTTGGAGGATATTCTTCCAATGGTTACTGGATGCATGGTGTTCACGAAGCATGACCTCACAGACATATTTAATCAGATATCAGTGATACTGGAGCACCAGCAATACACAGCGTTCAAGTGCCACCTAGGGATGTACCAATATCGCATGATGCCATTTGGGCTGAGAAATGCCCTGGAGGTGTTCCAGCAGATGATTGACCATGTCTCAGAGAAATTATTGGTCGATGCTGCGCCACTTATATGGACAATATCTTAGTTTTCTCACAGTCCCAGGAGGAGCATGTACAAGATGTCTGGGAAGTGTTAGGGGCGATCGGCCATATGGGTTAAGGTTAAAGCCCTCCAAGTTTGAATTCAACTGAAGCTTTGTAACATTCCTCGGCAATGTGGTATTCCAGAACGGATTGGGAGTGTGTCTGGATAAGCTATTGGTGGTGCGGGCATGGAAAGCCATATGGATTATATGGGGGTGCAAAGCTTTTTTTGGGAACATTGAACTACCTTCATCAGTTTGTGAAGAATATTTCCCAGATGGCCTTACCACTCAAGCGTTTAACCCAGGACATCCAATTAATTTGGGGAAAGGAAGAAGCACGGGCATTTGAGTTACTGAATGGTAAGTTACTTACTACACCTGTACTGGCCTATCTGGGCCCCGGGAAACCATTTGTGGTCAAAATGGATGCTTCAAATTATGCTGTGGGGGCGGTACTTCTTCAGGAAGGGGAAGATGGGTTGGAAAGCCCCATGTGTTACTTCAGCCATAAGTTGCTCCTTGCAGAAATGAACAACTTAATATATGATAAGGAACTGTTGGCGGTGATGGCAGCCTTGCAAGAATGGCAACATCATCTGCTCTATGCCCGACATCCTTTTGTTATCTGGATGGATCACAAAGCCTTATAGTACTATCATGAATCTATAAAAATGAACCAGCGGCAGGCCAGATGTCATGTGGAGCTGGTCCGTTATGATTTCTGGGTGGAGTACAGGCTGGGAGCATCAAATGTCCTGGCAGATTGGTTGAGTTGGGATGGGGCTTTTGTGTATGAGAAGGAGGAATTGGATGAGTTTAACATGGGTATTATGTTCCAACTGGAGCAATTTGCAATGTTGAAGGATAGGGTAAGTGTGCTGGGGGAGAAAGTTTTCTGGAATCAGAGAAGCATGGAATTTGCCTGGAGACTGAAAGCTGAGATGACGGAGGGTCAGCCACACAGGTACCATGCAGATTTCATGAAGAGGGTTGTGGTGTTATACCACAATTTGCGCATATGGGTGCTCAACCCATCATTACAATGGGAGATAATCTGGGCTTCTCATGATCATCCACTGGCAGGTCACCTGGGAGTGGAGAAGATGGTGGAATTGGTGCAGCAGGAGTATTAGTGGCTGGGCCTTTGTAAGGATTTCCAGAGATACATGCGGGAGTGTTTGGTATGCATGAAGTCAAAGCCATCAATAAAACTGCCATTGGGTAAGTTGAATCCACTGCCAATACCACAAGCACTTGGGGTTCAATTAGTGTCAATTTCATAGTGGGACTCCCAAAGGTGCAGGGGAAGGACGCGGTTATGGTAGCCATAGATAGACTTACCAAATACGCTGAGTTCTTCCCATGTACCAGGAGATTTTTGGCAAAGGATGCAATGAGAGCTTTCATCAATGAGGTGTTCTCCCAACATGGATTACCTGAGGAGATCATTTCAGACTGAGGGCCACAATTCATTTCGAAATTCTGGTCAAGTCTACTGGAAAATTTGGAAATCAGGCCTGGACAGTCCTCAGCATACCATCCGCAATCTGATGGATAAACAGAGAGAGTGAATCAGATACTTGAGCAGTATCTCCGGTGTTATGTGTCTGATCAACAGGATGACTGAGTTTCATGGGTTTGGATGTCCCAGTTCGCTTACAACAATCATTTCCAGTACTCAACAGTAATGTCGCCGTTTTTTTTGCAAGTAATGGACTCAACCCCAGATCAAATGGGGGATCCGTGGTGGAGTATGTCAGGGGGTGGATGAGATGTTGTGCACCATTTTGGATATTGGGAAAAATTTACAGGGAAACCTGGAGCAGGCGGTATCTTGGCAGAAGCGACAGGCAGACAGACGAAGGGCGCCAGATCCAACGTTTGAGCCTGGGGACTGGGTATTAGTGGCGGCTAAGAACTATGCTGTTTCAGTCAAGTGTTGAAAGTTGGGTCCAAAGTTTTTGGGCCCATACCAGATTGTCCAAGCCATTTATTTGGTTGCCTTTGAGTTGATTTTGCCAGTAGGTTCCAGAGCCCATCCAGTGTTTCATGCTTCCCAGCTACAGGAATTCATGGGAGTGGGTCTGGAGCGCCTAGGACCACTGAACCCTAGGGAAGTGGAGGTGCCAGAATATGAGGTGGAACGGATACTGGATGCCAAATGGGTGAGAGGCCGGCAGCAACTTCTGGTGAAGTGGAAGGGCTATCCAGTGGAGGAGGCGACGTGGCAGATGAAGGAGGACTGTGCACAGTGCCCGGAGAAGATTCAGGATTTTTGGTCTTTACAGGGGGTTGATGTAATGGATCAGGAAGCACCTGATCTGTAGATTGTTTTGGATCAAGTGGTGTTTGATCTGAATGTGGCCCTGATTCAATGAGTATCGAACTTGGGAAGGTCAGAGCTGGGAAGATTCGCCATCCCAAACCCAAATCACATCAACAGAATGATGACAGGCTTACATGCAGCACGGATGGTGATCCGGTGGGATAGGAAATCTTCTCTAACAATGTGTTGGTCAGGGTTTAAAAGAGCTTAACCAAAAGAGAGGATTATTCTATACAAGCAGAGCACTATTTAGGGGAGGTTGCCGCAGCCCTGAAGGGCAGTTGTATCTTCTATGAGGAAAAACAGGAAATTGAATAAAGAATAATTTGCTCGCTCAAAAAGAAAATATAATTTTATTAAAGTTATAAGTGGATCAGATCAGAACTATGAGCTCAACCAGTGAGCTCGGTGTGGCGTTGGCGTTGTTCTTGGCCCTTTCCTGGTCCTAGACTCTGCTGTTGATGTGCAGCGTCATGGGAACAGTGGTACAAGAATACGTGAAAATGACGAGACATGGCGGTCAGGTTTGGGGATGGGCTTCTGCAGGCCTGTCCCTAATATGGTCAGTAACATGGCTCTTACTGCCCAATTTGTTCATGGCATATTGATGCAAATCCGCCCGTTACAATTATTAGGTTATACAATAGGTTTTCTAGATTAGATATACAAACTATTCATGTAACAAACCCCCTTTTATATATTATTATAAAATCACCGGCCAATGGGATTTAGTTCATTAGATTAGACCAATTTATGTTTTCCTTCCAGCACGCCTTTTCTCAGCCCATCAGACCAGTGGTGCCTTATGGACTATGGATGCCTTTGTGAGTTCTTGCATATCTGAGGTGAAAGCCAGGTCTTTCCTTGGCAAGTTGAGTTTCTGACATTATAACCTAACCCACAAGTACAGTGCTTTTTTAGTTTAATTTAAAATCTAATGTTTTGGGTCAATCTACCACTAACTAAAGTTTTTTTTCCTCTTCAGAGCGCTCCTCACCTGTTAGACAAACACTTTTGTAAAAGTCATAAAGTATGTCTTAGTGGTTAGTGATGAACAACCACAATCTTTTTGGCTACCTCGCTTAGATGAAAGATTTCATGGTTAAAGCTTCACTTAGTCTTCTCACAGTAGGACTCAGTCACGAGTTTAATTTGCCAACAGTGAAGAAAAAGGGGAATATTAGTGTTTTCATCTAAGAATGTGAAGAATACCGCACTATAACTATTACGCCATTACCCTATAAAAATGAAGATAGTAAATAGAGCACCATATTATGGTGTCAATTACTTAAAAGTAAGAAACTAGGGTACCATTCAGAAGCCTAATCTACCCCTTCCAGGGTGCTGAAGACGCCATATTGGTTCATTTGAGGCAGTTTCATTTTAAAGAATCTTCTCTATGCAACGTTATCTCTTATTAACCCTTAGGAATGGCTGAAATTACTTTAGACTCTGAAGATCCAACCATAACATCCTTTCGCATCTCACTTTCTTTAAGTGGAAGGATAGCGTTGTAAAGATCCGTTTACAAAAATCTTTCAGACGTGAGCCCAAGTATCTGATCCTAAATCCCAAATCTGCACCTTTATATTATGATTTTGAAGTGGCTATGCCCACACAGTTCAACAGATACATTAAAGATTGGAAGAGCCTCAAGATTAATAACCCAATTCAACCTTTGTTCCCTCATTTTAGTTAAAGAATATGACCATACTTAATTCTTGTTTCCTATTCTATCTAACTAGGATAGTGCAAGGTACAAGTAACTACCCAGTGGACACCAGAGCCACAGAAACTTACATTGACCTGAAGGATGTGCAAGCTTTGGACCTTTAGTTTACCCCAAGTTCACATGTTATGGGGCATCCTAAATTCACATTAATAAACTTTCCCTTTGTATACAACTGCATTAAATTACCCATGAGTATGTATTTGTGATATACTTCACATCAACTCAAGAGTTGATATATACAGTAATTTTGGGAGCAAGGTGGTGTCACCGCCAGTTGATGAGTTTTGAATTAGAGTGAGATAAGTTAGTTTTCAACTCCAATTTTTATTCATGTGAGATTCCCATCCTTCTTAATCTGAATGTAGGAATTCAGTAGCGGTAACATTGAAATATTTTTTTACAGACATTATGCTCGAGTTACCCACTTTGACTCTTAAATTGCGTCATTAAAGTCAGTGTTTATTGAAAATGGTGCTAATAAACGACAAGCCACTCAGAACTAGAACTGATATTCCAGCTAATAGCTGACCTTATCAAGATCAACTGCCCATATATCCTTACAAAGCTGAGGAAGACCAAAATTTTAAGAACTAAATTGAAGATATGGTGAAAAAGGGTTGGATGATCAAGAAAACCTATTTTTGTCATTTCCAGTAGTTTTAATGCAGAGGCCTGATGGTACCCTGAGACTTTGTATGGATTAAGGTCACAAAAAATGCAATGGATCCTGATTCATATCACCCTACCCCTTGATGCTGAGATTCCCCAGAAAATCTTGAAATCAAAAGTTTTATATAGCTTTACTTGCTGGACGCTTTCCATCAAGTTTAGGTCAAGTCTGGACAAGTGTGGCTGAAAGCAATTTGTACACGGTATGGAATATACAATTTTTGGTTATGCCATTTGATTTTAATAATGCACTAGCGTTTTAAGCGCAAAGGAAATGCCTGAGGGATTTAATGTTCTCCTATGCAATCGCCTACATGGATGACATCATGATTCACTCATCCAACCCTAACAGTATGGTAAAGTTTGGGTTGCAGTGTCTGCAGAACTCCCCGAAGTGGACTTGTTTCTAAGCCACCCAGATTCAAAATTTTTAAAAATTAAGTTCAGTTTCCTAGGCAATTTGGTTCTATAATTTGATCACGCCATTGAGTTTTCCAAAAAGAGTACATCCACTCTTGGCACACTCTAAAAATGAAAAACAACTGAGGTTTATCCTAGGATTAATCACTTTCCTTAAAAAGTGATTACCAGCCATATTAAAATTGGCCTATCCCCTTTAGACCTCACTGCAGAAAATGCACTTTTTTTGGAATCCAATATGTCAACAGGAGTTTGAGGCAATAAATAAAGTTTCTACTACCACATCTGTTCTTTGCCTGATGATGAAAATAAAGCCCTTTTTATGGTTTATGATGCCTATGGCACCACCGTTGATGATATCCTTCTGCCAGATCATGAGGGGAGAAAAAATCTGGTGGCTTACTTTTACAGTAAATGAGTATTATGGAGTGTGCTGGGCCATATATGATAAAGAGTTGACTGCAGTGTCTTGGTAATTAATGCACTGGTGGCACCTTTTGCAGGGCACTAAGCATATGATGGTTTTGTGCACATATAATAAGTCTCTTAGCTACTATTGCAACCCCAAAAAGTTAACTCACAGGAAAATAGGATTCACCATAACTTCCTGAGATTCAACTTTAGATATGAGTTTAGCAAATGAAAACTAATATTTTACCAGATATCCTGAGCCATTTTCTCCTATATGGGATAGCTTTATACATGTATTCCGACTTAATGTTGTAACTGCTTCAACATTAAATTAAAACAGCACAGGTCAGGGGGTAATAATTTTTTAAAACTGTATGAGGACAGTGACATTACGATAGAAAAATAAATCATTTAATTTTGATTATACATAGGGCTATAACTAGCCTGATAAATAGGTAGATTCGGATCCTTTTTAAAATGCTACTTCCATAATTATAGATAAAATGATACTTAGATTTAGTGTTCAGTGCATAAATATTCTGGAAATACTAGGAACCATAAGCCTAGATTATTGGAATGATATTAATAAAACTTGACTTTGGTTTTTTCTGACTTAGGTGCAAGGGGGAGATGATAATAATAAAAATCAGATTCAAGTTTACATGGGAGTGGGGACAAGGTAAAAAATAATGTTAAGTGATCAGGGTATAGCGCCAGTGGATTTGAAAGGTATAAATGTAACTTGATATACTTATTTTAATTGGTGACGCAGACCTATTGTTGTTATAGTAGCAAAATTTTGTCAGCTATGCAGTCCAATATTATAGTAAGTTCTCTACAACATGGGCATATAAGCAAGGTAATTGAGGTCTTAATCTAATTATTAGCTAACATTTAAATTAAGTAAATTAGGGGGTGCTGGCGTAGTGGGATGGGTGTCCTGCTATCACCATCATACACAGGTTCAAATTCTGTCATGACAGAATTTTTATTTCTGCGCCAAGAGGATAGCAATACATGTGGACTTGCGCACCATGCCTCAGTCCAACCAAGCGAATTAGTGAAGTTAGATCATGTCTCCCAGCTTATCAGAACATGCACAGGAAGGTTTTACCCTCAGTACTTGGGTTTTATCCACCAATATAATATTTTTGCTCCCTACCCCTATCCTTCCTATTGGTGTGGTATATTTGTCCCAAGGTCAGCCCACCTCAGGTAAAATTAAAATTATATTAAATTAAGCTTATTATATAAAAATATCTAAGAATATATAAAAATTTTGGTCATAACAGATTGCAACATTTCCCCTCATTTGACCAAAAATTAGAGAACAAAAATGAGTGGGGTTAAACAAGTTATTGGGTTGATGTGGCTTTTAGACAATTATGATGTTGCAACACTTACTATTCTTTACCCAAGTTATGGGGACTCTCTCAATATGGCAGGAACTGGGGTTATGCTTCAAACTTTCAGACACACTAGCATCATTAGTTACTTCAATTTTCTTTTGGCAGCAGATTAACAAAGCCTACAATTTGATTCCTTTTTAAATGATCAGGATAAGTGTAAGTGTTTGTCATATACACTTGGATTTTAATATGCTTTGGGTAAATATCACTAGTTATAACAATGGGATCCAGTTTAGACTAGTGGAGGGGAGGAAGGAGTTTACCATATATCTCCTCAAGAATCTGTATGTAAATATCTGTTCTGATGAGGGCTTAGCGGTCATGGGAAATAGTATAATTAATTCCATCTCATAGTGAAATTTTGTTGAATCTAAAATTTTTTGGGGAAATTAAAGTGCACCAATTCTTTTTTATATCTAATGGGTATAATTTCATTTTTAAACTCAATTTTAATAAATTAGAGATTCTTGAGGTTTTGATTGAGGTTCCTCTTTACTGTAATTGAGCATAAGGCATTGGCCCAATATTTCCATAGTATTCTCTTTATAATTGACTTTGAGTCCAAATGCCCTCATAAAGGAAGTTCCAATCAACATTGAAATTCTCATAGTATAGGAAAATAGCAAGGGAAGAAATTAGTAGAGTACCCAACTTTAGCAGCAAGGAACTATAAGCTCCTAATGAGATAGTGGCACTGGATCCTGAAGTTCTGTATTTCTTTTGATAATTTTAATAGGGAATAATTTCCAATTGATTCATTAGCTTTGAGGAAACTATAATATAGGCGTTTAATATCAATAATTGCCCAAACTGGAAGTTTGTTAAGGATATTACAATATAGATGTATTTGGACTAATAGTTATAAGAGCTGTTAAGCATTTAAAGGGTAAAAGTGTACGCTTGACTCAGGTGGGAGTGTAAGTTCTTATGATCCTGTGGCTATGGGGCATAGCAAAAACATCATTTGTTGTTTTTTTGTGTGATTCTGATCCCAAAGTATCTGAATTTAGACCAACCAAGTTGGTGAGGCAGCTCAAATTGCTGTATTTATTAATATAATGATATCAGTTTTATTGGTGGAAGTAGAATATCTCTTTTCTAACCGCCAAGCTTACCATCACATAATATTTAGCAGAGGTTACATAATGAATACTAATTTTTTTATTAGGGTATGTAGGTCAGCTGTGGTTACTTTGATAGTAAAAGTATTTAATATTGGCGCATCAAAAGTGGGAGTGTAGCATTGGAGGTAATCCACCATTTTGGTTATGATGTTGGATTTTAAAATGGGCAACAGGGACAATATAAGTCCTTGTAAGGCCCACAGGCATGGCGGGAAGCAATC